>JAWWMK010035087.1:0-13006 GCA_035047105.1 Galeopsomyia nigrocyanea
AGTTGCCAAAATCCAATTTTTTTATAAAATGGATTTTTAAAGTGGAAAATGTTGTCGAAAAAAATTTTGACTGGTAGTATTTTGTAAGATTTGCTCCACTGAATCGAAATACATCATCCTGAAGTCGATTATCTCTCTTAGAACGACTCCAGTAAAGTTTAAAGTTAAGGGGGCCATTTTGCCCCACCCTCCCCTATACTTCAAAGGAATCCAGTAATTATTTATCGTTCCAAGCGCGTAAACGGCTTTGAAATGCCTCTATGAGACAGTTTATCCGAAAAAAGTACGCGCGTAGCGATGAAATTTCGAGTAATCTGCGCACATACAAGAAAAAGCTGAAGGATGAAGCGGTAACCGCTAAATAAACGCACAGACAGTGTCGTAAAGAGAGCTGTGGAATAGCATCATTGGGAGCTTTTTTATGCTTCTTGTCCAAGACGTCCCAGTTCTTGTTTTATGAGCGTTTTTTTGTTGTCACCTCGGGACACGCCATATGGACACATTGACAGTATACCTATAGCGCGGCTATTCGACTTTCGTTAAAGTTTCGTGTCTTCGGAAAGAAAAAAAACGCTTCTTTTGTGATCATAGACATTAAATTTAGATAATATTAAAAACGTGTACATCGTGATTTTTTACATTTACGGTCCAATTAAACAGATTCTGATATTAAATTCATTTTACATGTTTTCTATACATAGGGTAAATAGTTTCTGCAATGCTGACGGTGCGAAACATTGATTAAAGTACTCGCATGGTATAATAAAGTGAATAAAAAGTGTTATGGGTCAAACATTATTGCATGGCTTAGTCGGTGCTGCTGTCAAAGGGTGGTTGTCGCCATCTTGTTGTTACGCGTACACATAGGCAAACAATAGGGGGGTCAGTACAGAGGAGGAGAGGCACAAACACGGTATAGGGATGTTTTCCACCGATACGCTACGCCGCAAGGCTTTTGCGTGCCTAATTATTGCACACCGAACTTGTATGGATTGCTGATGTGAAATTGTATACGCCCGAGCCCTTTACACTGGACGCGCACGTATGCAACCAATACACAATGTCCATCCTGCGTCTATACTGTATACGTGCGCCAAATATTCGCGTGCGTTAGTCGTGCGCAAAAGGATAATTTTTTTTATTGTTATGCAGTTTTCCCCCGGCGAACTTTTTGCAAAACGAGCGTTGATTAACGTTTGTATTTCGGTATGCGTGCGCGAGCGCGCGGTTTTTTGTTCTTTCTGTGTATGCCCCAAAAAGAGTACACGCGGGCGCCCATTGACGATTCTTTTTTTTCTGTGATGCAGTTTCCAAACTGACATTTCGAATTCCATATCAAAATTCGTAATTTCGAACAAAACAGCTTGCTGCGTATGGCAAAATTTCAAATATTTTTGTTATTCGTTGCTGGATTGAAAATTGTTTCGAGATTGAATAGAAGGCGGGTTCATTAAATTCTGATTGAGTGCGGGATACAATTAGTATTCGAGACGGCGCAGCGGCGCGTTCGAGAGAAAAAATGTACACAACAAATACGACAAATATTTCACGTTGGGCAAAAGAAATTAAAAGCGCGGGCGCGCTGTAATTAATAGGTGATCGTGGAGATGAATTTTCAATTTCTACGGTAGCTAAAATAAATTTCGGAACATATGTGTGTACTTGCACTATTCTCGTCACGATTTGATCGTACTTCTCTACCCGAGGCACGCGTTCCAATTGTAGTGGTTTATAATTGCCGCCCCGGCGAAACTGTTACAGCATACCAGAGCCAAGCTATTTCTTTTCAATTTTATATTGTTTATGGTATCTCTTGATTTTTCCAAATCGAACAATCAGGTTTTCCTACTAATAACATTTGCTACTTGAAAAATATATCTCTTTATTAAAAATTATAAACAATCTAAAGTTTACGTATCAAAGTGATATTGAATCAATGTATTTCGAATACTTTCAAGTTCATTATTTAACCATTAGGTGACCATTCGAAAAAAATATTCATATAAATTTAATTAATGGTATTTCTATAACTCGTGAAATTCAATGTTCAAATGATAACAACAAAATTATAATTCGCTACGAGTTAATATATTAACAATTTTATTTCTGGCGACGTTTTTAGTACATGTTATAAAAATATTCATAATAAAGCAATTAGTTCAAATCCACCCGCTTTGCTAATAATAATGAAACGCTGAATTCCCAAGTTAAAGAAATTTCGAAACAACGCCTGGAATGCGACATTTAATGTCGAGGGCAGGGTCGTGGTAGAAAAAAATATGGGAAATTCCTGGGACAATTAAAATCAATTAAAAGAAGCGTGCGACAGGAAAGTGAGAGAGAAAAGAGAGAGAGAGAGAGAGAGAACGGCATCCGACTCATCCGCGAAACAAAAGGCTTCACTTATTAGCTTGTAGCTGAGGCGTGGATGGTAGGTGGGTGGCGAAGCCAAAAATTCCATGTGCACGCTTTCTCTCTCTCCGCGGGGATGCCGAACGAGACGGGCGCGGGCTCACACAATTACTTTTCTCGCAAGCGGAAGAATGAAGGGTGGGATCGTAGCAGGAGGCGGCGCGGCGTAGCTACGCCGTTCTAATATATTCTCATTAGCCGCTGTTTTAATTAGAGCGCTCATTAATGCCCTGGCCGCCGATGCGCGGCCACCCCCTGCCCCCTCCTGCACCTTTGTGCGCATATACCTCTTTTTGGCTGCGAGCACCCTGGCAACTGCCTCCCTGTACCCCTAACCAAATTAATATAAACTCTACTCAAGCGAATCGTCGGCTTTGTTCGAACTCGTAAAAGACTTCTAACGTTCAAAGTATATATGTCGCTTTTTAACCCATTACTTTTTTCAAGTTTCCTCGCTCGAGATTTTTTTTTTAACGATTTTGATCTCAATTATTTTTTTTAGCTCGAGAGACCTTAGGCGAAACTTTCATTTCACTAAATCATCCACTCGATTTGAGTGAGTCCCGACAGCGCGGATTTAAAAGCAGATCTTCCGGATGAAACAATTGCAATGTCTGCGCAAAGTATGTACCCTGAGTCTACATCTATTGGATTCCACTTATTTGTTTTCTTTTCTGCGCTTTTCAAAGCCATTTTCCTCCTCTCTCTCTCTCTCTCTCTCTCTCTCTCTCTCTCTCTCTCTCTCTCTCTCTCTCTCTCTCTTTCCCTTCATTTCATTTTCTCTGTAAAGTTCCGTTAGCGCAAATGTAACGACCAATTGACGATCTACTTTTAAAAGCCGATGGCTAGTGTAATAATTGCCGGCATAATCCACGGAAATGACTTTAAGTGTTATGACAACGGCGAAGCGTGAAAAACCTTTTCATCGTGGTTTTATGCCGATGTAGATCAGCAATTACTGATCTATTTCATATCGTGTGTGGCATTTTTTTTTTTTTACAAAATTATCCTGAATTTTTATTTTTTGGCATTTTTGTTGTGCTTTATTGATTTCTAATTAAAATCAGAGAGAAATTGTAAATTTTGAGTCGTTGAGTATTCATGTCTACGCGTAGTCTGACTGGAAATTGATTTTACTACTGAATTTCCCATGATTTTTCCATATACGTAGACATCGTTGGTCGAAACTCGTTGAATACTTTTTGTTTTGTTTGACACAAATAATAATTATTAAATATTAATAAAAAGTTAATTATTTGTTTAATTGAAATTCTACTGCTAGACTGTGCAATAAAATTGTATAAAAAATTATATATTGTAGAAGTAAAATAATACTACGTTTAGTAATTCATCAAAGATATTTATCTTTCACGGGGGTAGCGGTCGATTAAATTATTTACGATAATTAATAACTGAAAAGATCAAATTGTACTCGTGAATTATTTATCAATGCATAAAGAATATTTTATACGAAATGATATACGATCGCGTATGAAAGAAATAAATGGAATATAGAACATATAATTAAGCAATCGGCAATCTCGACCGCAAGCAAGTAGTACACGAAGTAAGTGTACTTAGTGAGTTCTCGGGCACTCTAATTCGCTTGTTAGTGGTCAAAAAGAGCTCGAGCGCAGCTACTTGATGCTAGGAGAGAGAGAGAGAGAGAGAGAGAGAGAGAGAGAGAGAGAGAGAGAGAGAGAGAGAGAGAGAGAGTAGAATGGTTTTCGAGGGTTGCGCCGCTGTGTGCTTCGCGATTCTTGCACGCAAACTTGGGCAACGATGTTTATGCTGCGGTGTTATTACCACGAGTGCCTGCCGCCATAGTGTAAACACCCCAGGCCTCCCCCATCAAAAATACAGCGTCTACGTCGTATTTGCTCTTTTACGGAAAAAACATCAATCGAATTTCTCCCTCTCCGCTCGTTTTTTTTTCTCTTTTTCGCCACGCGTGCGTTCTTTCAAGCTACACTTTTACCTCGTTTTTTTTAATATGAACGCCCAAGCGAATTTTTGCAACTAGCCATGCGCCCTTTATTTTTGAAGAATTTTTTCGAAAAATATTGGAATGGCTAGTTCGAAAACGCCCGCGGCGCACTAACGCGCGTTTCAATAACTTTTTAGCTCTATTGAAAGAACGTGAGGATATTTTAAAATAGGCTTTTTTTACGCTTTTACAGGCTACGCATCATATAGAGATGTATCGATTCCATGAAAACATGTTGCCGTTCGCAATAATACAGTTGCTTAATGAAATTTGACGCACGACAAACAATTGAGACAGCGTTGAGTATATGTTTCGCGTACGAACATAAAAAAAAAATTATGTTGTTGATTTAGATGTTGAGTAACATCTAAGCAATCCGCTGAAGGCTGTGACGTATCTTCAAATTCGAAAAATCACAGATATTTGGTTAGAGAAATTTTTTCAAAATTGAAAACAACGGTGTTTTGTATATTACTCAACATCTACATCAACAACATAAAAATTGGAGGGTGCTTCTAGCTACTTAGCTATTAATTTCAACTTAAAAAAAGTTTAGTTTTTCATACATTTACCAAAAGATAACAAGATAATGGTTAAAAATTTGACTTCTCTTACAAATGTGTTCTATTCATTGAAGGCAATACAAAATATCACCACTTTTCTCAGATTAAATTCGCAATTAGACGGCAGCTGCGATGGTTCTAGCCCATATTTCATTTTGAGATAGCTCGTCATATACATATATATATACATTAGACCATTCGTGAGATTGCTTGCAAAAGCGTGTAGAGCAGCTAAACGAGAAGCTCCAACTAAGCAGATTGAACTAGAGCTTTCTATTGATCATACACGTATAAAAACAGTTGAAGCAAATTGAACAGTATATATTTTTTATCAGCTGTAAGAGCGCGATTTAGGGACTCAGAAAAAAAAAATAAAATTGGAAAACCCGATAGACTTATCGTTGTTGCTTCAGAGTTTTCAAAATTCAAAGGTAAAATAAGTCTAAAGCCCGATCGAAGAGAAAACAGAAGCAATCTAGTGTGGCGTCGGCGGCGGCGGGCTCTGCGATGATGAAGCTCGATAACGAGCTGAGTCGCCGTTGAGGACATTTTGCCGCGAGCGCTCTCTCGGTTACTTTATCATCGAGATTAATTTCCTTCGTCTGGGTGGCGTCAAGCGAGCGAGCGAGCGACGCAGGTGTAGCTGCTTTTATGCGCCCCCCCGGATAAAGTCGCTCGGGCTCGCGCGATAACGAAATTCATTTCCTCACGATAATAAGCGTGTCTTTGCGTGCCGCAGGCGGGGCCCACGCAGCAAATTGCCCTGGCAATCACGATATCTGCCGACATCTCACTACCACGCACCACCACCACCATAGCCCGACAGAGAAAGACTTCATAGGGAGAGTCGAGAAACAACGCCAACAACAAACGAAAAGACACGATGCTCGCTGCGAACAACACTACAATTACGTAATTGCGAATTTTTAAAAGCCGCGGCAAACATTTATTTATTCAAGTACCGAGTAAGATAATTGTATCTTGAACCAAAGCTGTATTATATTTTTTCTGATTGTTTGAGCCCTATACATATCCGTATCATAATTTATTGAATAAATATTTTAAAGAGTGTTATCATGAATATTATGCAATATCCATTCCATTGAAGGCATCAAACGATGATAGAGTGCCGCCGTAATAGACTAATTATGATAATAGCAATAATCAATTTTACATGCGTTATTGCTTGCACGTTCACGAGCCCTCTACGATAAATCACCGCGGCGAATTGATTTACGGATAATTGATTCGTATATTGCGTTTGCCAATCCCCCTCCACTCTCGACCGGCATCCATTTGCGAATCTCAACTATTTTATGTACGAAGCATCCATATTACATCTAGATATGTATAGCACAGCGAGCGAGTATATATATAGTTAACAAACGAGGACTAGCAGCGCGGCCAATTAATTGCGTCTAGGATTTCGAAAAATTTTGATGAGCGATCACTTATATGTGTGCGCGCATTGCTCGTGCGCGAGGGTTACGAGTAGCGTGTATCCGCAGTATCGTTTCTCTCTTTTCATACGGCCTCTCATATTTATGGAGCTCATTGCAATTGTAAAGTAAACTGCGCGCAGCGGATGTGCCGCAGAGGTCAATGGCATCGAGAGATGCATCTTCAAGGTCCGCGAGAGAGAAGACAAAGTGAAGCGTACTGTTTGCGACATTTGATCGTTTCTTGGCTATATTGCACCATTCGCATTGCAGTTGCGTAGTTATACAGTAGCGCGCGCACAAATTTGAAATGGTGATCTTATATACCGTAGAAGCAAGCAGTCTTCGCCTCGACGCGGTGTTTTGTAAATTCAAATTTTATTGAAACTTTAAACAAATTACTCGCTATTGGAGTTGGCGGCTCATTTATCAACAACTTTCAGTCTGCTATCTTTGCGTTGTGCAATTTGTATTCATCACTTGTTGTTGTTGTTGTTGGAGAAAAAGTTGTATCAACTTTATCTCGAGGTTTAGAAAGTTTCTATACGGTTTCATTTATTTATACAAGTGCAATCGAGAATAAGTTCGATCGAATTTCAACTTTTTATAATCAAATTCAGCTTCTAATTGTTTTTATAAAAAAATTGTGTAATGAGTGTAATTCAGATTGAAAACAATTGAAAAGTGGTCGTTGCATCGCGTTAGTTTTATATATACATCAAAATCCAACTTTGTGAAATAGACTGTATTTCAAATTAGTACTCGGCCATCTGGTCACATGAGAGAAACGCTTGACCAACACCGATGTAGATGATGGGATTGCGATCAAAGGACAAGAGGCGAGAGCAAGTGTTACTAGATGTTGGTATTAGCTAAGTTTGATTAACGTATCCACCCAGGTGTCCTACACGTCGACGTAATTTGCTCGAACATCAGTTTCAATTGCGAAGCAACATTATAAACGAATATGACGATCGACCATTCCAAATTTTTATCTGATATAAATACATCATATTCACGTCTTCGGTTTAAGCTTAAAAATAAAAAAAAACAATTAAATCACGATTATTTAACAGTATCTTCGTACTGAAACGCAATTTCAACACATGTAACGCGGTTACGTCTGGGACTGTTAATTTCCGCCGCCGACAGTTGTGTTCGTTAGAATTAATCTTCGATCACGAGTAATTTCAATGAGCAAGCAAATGTTTAGACAAAGTCTCCTTAGGCAGCGTACGCAGCAATGTCAACGAAAGCCAATTCGAATGGCATAGCGAGCGTCCAGGGGAATGCTCACACGTGCATCTGTGTGTGTATGTATACTCATGAATCCCTCTGCCGAGGTATTTTCAATATCCGGCACGCCCCTCACTCACGATCGCCGATGAGGCAAGCGTGTGAAAATATTTGAGGACTGAAATTAAGTTAGGACTCGCGGTTGCATGCGTTGATGAGGCCGAGGGCCTTCCATTTTGGAATTTCATTACTGCCATATACGTATTCCATGATTTTTTTACGGATTGGAATATTTCAGAAATGCTCAGCTCCATTTGCATTGCGTTTGCCACATTTTCATTTCTCTCGCAAAAAAAAAAAATTATGTAAAATTCGCTCGTCGAGTATTCAACATTGTGATTTTTAAATTTTTTCACGACGCTATTTTTTTTCTCCGTTATTATATTCACTTTCAACCGTCGCACACAATGAGCTGATATTTGCTTTGACGCTTTTTTCACCGAAAGCTTTCTTTCCTTTGTGCTTCTACAAAGCCCCGATCGATACCGCGAATGGAATTCGCGCCAAGATCTAAAATATTGAAAAAAAAGTATTGACGCGACGCAGTATCGAGTAAATTTTTACGCCTCGTTCGCATCGAAAAAAAAAATTCTGTTTTTTTTTGAAAGCTCAGACTTATTCATTGGGCATGCAGCGTAGGCTGTGCGACGCACGAGCCCGCGGTGGAGCACAATCAGACTGCAGCTGGCAAAGCCGCTGATGATTATCGGTCATTCGTCATTTATTTATACGCGCGAACAGAGACGAGCGCTGCGGACACGGCTCCGATCAATCGAAACTTTTCAGAGCCGGCGAGCGAGCATGAAAAACGAACGGGGGAGAGGGAAAAAAGCTTGCACACAAACGCTCGCAGAGTGAGAGAGAGAATAAAACGTTGCGGCAAAGGGAACCAACCAATCCTCTCTTTCTCTCTCACTCTCCCAATCGAAGCTGAATTTTGCCAATTCAAAGGCCAGCTTATCGCATAACTCTTTCAATTTAGCGAGAGCAGCCTTTCATGCTTTTGGCTGCGCTATAATGACGATGAGGAAGAGGAAGAGCGGCAACCCTCGTGGATTCACTGCGAGTTCCACTTGTTCGCGCATTACGTACTATACCATGTATGTATAACATAATGCGAAAAGTCCGACCGTCAGAGAGAGCATTTATCCTTCAAGTGGCACATCGCGAATTCACATGCCTCATTAGCGAGGCTCCGTCAATCTCACAAAGGCGGACTCGAATCTCTCTCCCCCCGAGCAGTCGGCGGAGCACGTATAGAGGGAAGGGTTGGACGCCGCGCGCGCGCGGATTAGGTGCTAGGCAGCAGTAGCAGTAGCAGCCGCTGGGCTTTCGTGGCTCCGGGAGGGATTACGTTGCTGCAAGCTGCAGCGCCGCCGCCGCGGCTAGTCACAGGGAAAATTCGGCAGCGCCTGTTATGACATTGCCGTTTAGATCAAAGAGAACACCCGCGCTTGCCAGCCCAATCTAACGGAAACGTGGATTATTCACAGACTATCTGCTTCCTACGACTTTTACGAGAATATCTGACCTACTTTCGTATGCGCTGTGAATAACATTCATTTTTATTTTTTCAACTTACTCCTTCAACCTTCTTCGATGTTTATCAATGCACATGTTCACTGTTTTTTTTTTCTTAATTTCAATCTCAAAATATCTAACGACGATCTCCAATTTCGCTGCCGAGTTCATAAATCAAATTTCTCGTTTAATAAACACAGTGCGCGCGAGCATTTTCAATCAGCGCGGCGCAGTATACTCGCGGGGTGCGCGCACATACTAATTCGATAAAGGAACATTGCAACAAAGCAAATACCAAGCCGGCAGAATAATAATCCGCAGAGAGAGAGAGAGGGGCTAAAAAGCACAACAGGGGGTTCTTTGCGAGAGAGGAGATTCACGTCGTTTGGATCCCATCAGGTATACCTCTCGACTGCGAGTAGTCGCTGTATATATACGTCCGCCCGTTAATATCGCGTGTCACTCTTATCGCTCAGCTCTACTAATTGAAAGCATCCCCTCTCTCTCTTTTCCAAAAACTCAATTCTCACGCACAGCCGCCGCCGCTGTCTCGCTAATTCTCTCTCTAGCCATATAACTCCGACGCCATTTATAGGCGCGATATTGTATATATATAACGGGTTGCGGTGCGTTTGTTGGGTTTCGAGCCTTTCTCTCTCTCGGCCTTTGGCTCTTGATTGATCGCTTTGCACGCCATAGGCTGAGGGATATGCCAGAATACCCGCCGACGCCGAGAAATAAAGGGTGAGAGAGGGAGTGAGAGTGCTTGCGCCCTTTTCACTCGCTGCAAGCTATATATACAACCGATGAAAATGTGGCTTTCGCTTCGGAACTCGGGGATCGCGTGCCGCCGCCGTCGTCCTCGCGGAGGGGAGAGGATTACTTTAGAATAGCTTACCTCGTCCGTGTTTTCCTACTTGACGAGTTTATTTGCAGCTCATAGTTTATAACGCTGTTCCCATTTTTTTTAAAATTTTTTGATCATTTTATCAAAACTGTTGGTATTTATAAATTATGCGAGATATCGCGCTCTTGAATGTCTAAATATTGAACGGCTTAGGCAAATTTTAGCGTTTGAAATTGATAAACTCTAGCGCGTATGCTCAAACACGTCACGCATAGATTTGATATCGACACTCAGAGAGCGTTTATTTTTTATTTATTTTTTTTGAGGGTGAACATACGCCGCAATATTGATATTTGATGAAATACCGATAGAACTCAATCATAATCATCAAGAATTTAATCAGAGAGCTAGTTCAATCGAACGCCACCCGCCTGCGTATAACTTCAAAAGGCAAAATTGATGCAATGGCAAAACGGAAACAAGCTAGAGGCCATGATTAGTGATCGTGATAAACGAGTCAGACTGCGAATTGTGAAACGCGGCTAATTACTTATCATTAATATTGCAGTTGCGAATTAATTAAAGCAGCCAGCCTGCAGGGGCTTGCCATTGTGATCCCCAACGCTATAATGTTGCTGCTGCTGCTGTGAGCTCAACGCTGTTGGCGACGTTCGCTATTCATCTGTCTAAAATCAATCGGGCAATGGACCCGTACACCTAGTTCTATCTGCCTATACTCTTTGATTAGATTGCTTGCTGAATTCGCAATAAAGCCTGTACATTGCCTTAATACTTTTTCTCGACTACCGTGTTAAGTATTTGAGTCAGTTATTTTGAACTTACTATTTCAGTTTTTCACGCGAATGTAATATGTAGACTTTATACCTGAAGGACAATGTAAAGTATGTAACACATTATACATTGTTATCGGTATTATAATAAAATGTCTTTTCACAAATTTATTCCTTTTTCTTCGTTTCAGATCTGGGCTACAAATGTTTTATGTAATAAAGAAACGAGTATTGAAGGCTTGCGCAAAACTGCGTCGCAAATAGCAGAATTCATAGAAGCCACAGGAAATGCAACAAAAAGCTTGCAATCGGAATGATATTCCAATATGCATTAAGAAAAGCGTTATTCATTACTTACAGAAAATTATGTATTTTAGAAAATACGTTTAAAAAGTAAAATAAAAATATCACTATAAGCTTTTACCTAGATTTTTACTCATTCGACCTGCGATATAATTTTTAAAGAGAAAATTGTTCAAATTTAGTTTCAAGATGATTTTAAGATGGGTGTATAATTTAAACCATAATTAATAATCATGGGTAATGAACGTACTGCAGCTCTCGTAAATGCTGTCTAGAATAAGTCAGGTATTTCAATTTATTTGACCTGAACATTCCCTCTCCGACACATTTTAAAAATATCATAGATAGAAGGGCATGGTACATATATGCAAATTTATGTCGGAACTTTTTTTATTCAGTGTGCGATTTTGTATACTTTTTCATATCATAAGCTAGATCCGCATGATCAGAGTAAACACCTTGGTCTTATCTATAATTTTTCAGCTTTCGATGGTTATAGCACTTCGAAAATATGACTATAAAAATATTGAGACCTGGTTGGTCCCATAAAGAATCTAAAGATAATGGGCTTGATAAAATCATAAAAGTAGGACTCGAACGATGCATCAGTAAAATATCTAAAAAGATAGGATAGGTATTCGACAAGCACAATGCTCAGTCTTATACGATCGCGTAAAAAAAAAGCTCGGCCAGAATAGAAAATTACATGAAGATTCGAAGTATTAAAGTGCGTTGGTAACGTCAGCCGTCGTAAAGAAGTGCTTTGTGAAAAGAAAAAAAAATCGATCAGTGCGACGATGCCAGCAGCAGTAGCAGCAGCGACGGAATGGAGTCGTCTTCTTCTCACCGAGGACGACCGCCGCCGCCGTCCCGAGTTTTACGAGGGACCTATAACGAAAAAGGACGACTCTTGAACGATGCCGCACACCTCCGATTTCTATCTCAAATGCACGCACGCCTCCTGCATTCTCTTATCGCCATGCTGATTTTATTTCGCGCGTGTGCTTTTACGCAAACGTTACACTCTCTTTTTCAGACTGAACTACCACTACCTTCAATTACGTTTTTTTTTCTCTCGATGCGCATACACTATTTCAATTACCATCCACGTAGGCTATACAAAATTGTATTCAATATTTCATTGATTGGCTTATAAATTTCAATTTAAAACCCGTCAAGAGTGTAACCCAATTCCCGAGGATATAGCGAGACGGAAATGAAATTCTATGTTTCTGTTCAATTTACATTGAAACGACTTATCGCTTCGGATGTTTGCTTTCAATTTTAAAGGGATTTATTTTGGAATAACGATCAAGTTTCCGGGGAGAGAGAAAATTTTTTTTATCCAGGCTTATAAGTCTATTACGCGAACGTTCCGAATTATACAAAAATTGTACGCGAATTTTTCAGAAGTTTACGACAGCGGTAAAGTGTGGTGACGTGCGAAATACTTATCAATAATGTAATAAAAACAAATTGCGCCCAGAAGTCTGACTTACCATGCATTTCGATTTATTTCACTTTGAAAGAAGTATATAAAAGCAGCAATAACTATTTTCTGGAAAATGTTTTTTCGCACGTGTAAAACGAACTACCGGTAAAATAACTCGAATACGAAAAGACAGATTTCTAGTATTCTCAGAGACCAGATCGATGTTGCAATTTTCGAGATTAGCAAGTAATTAATAAATCAGAACTTAACACGCGAAGGTATACATATACAGCTCATTCGTTATTCAACGATGCGCGACACTCGCGCGTCTTAAGTATTAAAATGTTAAACGCAAAAAACAAGGTGGGTTAGGAGTTGCGACAAAATGAAATTGCTGGAAAAGGAGACTTTCATT
>JAWWMK010035098.1:0-13005 GCA_035047105.1 Galeopsomyia nigrocyanea
ACTAAAAAATGTACCAAGTTTGAAAAAAATCGGTGATTATGAAGGAATTTTTTGTACGAACTAGTCTGGAATATGCCCTATACGATCCTTCATCACTGTCACTCGTTTTTTCGACGGTAACTTTTTTTTTTGCTTTCCAACTTTTGCGTACGGATTTAATTCGTCGATATAGTAACTAACAGAGAGGAGAGAGACGCCCATCGTCGCGGATGAAAAGATACGGAGGACGTTTTTGGGAAGCCCAAGAGAGAGAGAGAGAGAGACAGAGAAGAAAAAAGGGGGAAGAAGACGAAGAAGAAGAAGAAGAAGAAGAAGAGAGGCCGCGGTGCGCACGGTGACCTGAGCTGCTGCCGCTGTTCATGCCTGTCGGCCAGTATAGGTATTGTCCGCATTTCTCTCTCTCTCTCTCTCTCTCTCTCTCCTGCTCGGTCGTTCGCCACCTTGCCTTGCCTTGCTCGAGGCAGCAACAGCAGCAGCAGCAGTAGACCTCTATCTACGTGCGTGTCTGTGTCTGCGTGTATACGTATACATGTGTATGTATGTGTGTGTGTGTGTTATATAGTAGCGACGACGACGGCGACGGCAGTGGCGGCACCCACAGGGAGGCCGGAGGTAATTTGAGCGTCACACACCAAGAGAAGCCGCTCTCTGGCTCGCTCGCCACCGCCGCCGCCGCCGCCGTCGTCTTTTGCACCGAGAACCGCGTGTATATATATATATATGCGACGAGTATATTGCGGAGGTTTACTGACACTGTATAGCGTTAAATTCACAATTTAAAGGAAATGTAATATTGATGGGATGATTTGTAATTAGGATGTAATGCGATAATCAATGCTTTGGTTATTCTCGGTTTGATTGGTTTAGATAACGCTGCGATGATCCATATCTTTTGGTATCGATGTGCGATTGAATCAATTGACGGCGCGGATTTGATCATTAGACCGAGACAGAGAGAGAGAGAGAGAACCTCTTCTGAGTGATTACTCTATCAAGGAATCAAGAGGGTAGACGTGGATTATCGATTGCCGAGTATTTTGGAGTCGCTATACCGACTCCAAAACGTATTGATGTGCTGAAGGATGTTTTTCATTGCCATACTTCTTTTATTATTCACTTATAAACAGTCTGTACATCATCCTTCGATAAAGTGTTCTTAAATTTCATGTTGATTCACTCGCCTATAATCTTCTAAAGCGCAAGCTCTCTGTAGAGTCGATCCGTAAGCTCCGCTATAAAAGCAGTCACATCTGTTTTCCGAACTCAGCTGGTATTTCAATGAGATCGGATAGCTTGAATTTTCACGAATTTATCTTGAAAGCTCATCTCGTTCGCGACTTATCAAGTTGAGAAAGTATAAACGTTAAAATATACAACTTGAAAGTTACTTGAAAAATTAGTAAAAAAAAGAAGAAAGACTCAATCACCTGCACATATATATATATTTTTTTTTTTCGAATACAGTAGCGGTATAGATAGCGCGCCAGCAACCACCTCGCTAATGTCGAGTAAAGACACTCATTATAATAAGCTGTATTGAATTTGCCTCTCTCACCGAGTAAGAAGTTATCAGCGGTTAGTGTAAATCGCATTTCCCGCACCAGCCGTTGTATATGCATGTAAAGCGCTCGATTTTTTTTTAATTGTATGTACGCGTGTACGATGGCGTGAAAAGTTATCACTTTGAAAATTGATATATATTTTTCTCTTTTTGTCGCTAGTCGTGGGTGTGAAATAAGTAAATTGTCGGCATAACGTGCTTATTATGCTTCTAATGTTCGTCGCGAATGTGAGTCATCGACTTTTTAACAGGTTGATAATGACCCGATTTGTCAGGGGAGATTTTTAGTCAACAGGATGAATCGAAATGCGGGAATACTTATGAAATTTGTTTGTAACTCTCGTTTTTTAATAAAATTGATAATTTCAGCAAGTAAAATATAAAATTATAGGGTGTAAGTAGTATATCGAATGAGCCTCATTTGGTTACCCAATTTCACCTATTTTGGCAGTTTATGAACTTTGCTCGATAACATTCCACTTTTGGAATTCAATAAATGTTATTATTGATAATCAGCAACTGACAAATTGCAATTTTATCTTACAAAAGCTTATAATTTTTCTTGCACTAAAAAATTTATTTAAAAAACTAAATGTTGTAATTAAGGCGGAAAATTAATAGTTTTTAAAGTGCACTTACGTGAGCACTAAACAATTTTCTTACAGTAAACACAAAATCAATTTGCATTATTATTAAAGATAACAAGAGAAGTTCCTTTGGGCATATTGATTTGACCGTAGCTCCCTCTGTCAGTGAAGTATAGTTGCACCGGCGCACGGCGATATCAACCTGAGGTAGAAATCTTTCGGTACCGATAAACAGCAAATGAAGGGCTAAGGGCTATTCAAAAAGCAGGGGATAAATCAAAATTATCGGTGTTCACGAATGAAGTTCCATTAAAAATAACATTTACAAAAAATTTCATCAGTTTATAAAATTATAGAAACTATTATGGCTTCTCAAAACGAATTAAATTTTTCAAAACAACCAACTTTTGAGTGAGAATATAAAAAATTGCATACACAAAAATTCGAAATCCTAATTGCAAACTACAACTTAGTCTTGAGAATATTTAAATTTTTCAGCCCAAACACCTGCGCTCTCCAACTTACATTCAACACGTTCAACGCGGCAACAGTTTCGAGCTTGCGAACTTTCTAGCATGCCTCCTATTAGGACTTGGCTATAACGCATATGTCGTGAGCGGATATGCATCTCGCGAGCAGAGTCTTTGCGATCAAACGAAAAAAACCTGCCCGTATCTCAAACCGCCCGATGAAACGGTGGTTTCAGCGGTGGAACCAACTGTTTCAAAGTATAGACCTAAGTCACCTCTGAATTTCCAAAGTCAGTTTTTGTTAGCGATGGAAGAGAAAAGACTGAAGAAGCAAATGCAGGAAAAAGAAGAATATGAAGAAATGAAACGACAAATGATCATCGTAAGATCCGCTCATTCAATATCTCATTGCAATTGAAATTAAACTTGTTTTTTACACAAAAAATAAAAAAAAATCTTTTAGGAAGCAGAAAGACCAGCTGCCGATCCCTACTTTGGCAATCGAATTCACGGCTGGATTGTTTTATTACCTGGTGGTCAAATTCCATCCGAAGCGGAAATAACCGAGCCTTTATTCATAGAACCAACAACAGGAATGTCTTATCCATCGAGTTCCTTCGAGAGCGCCAATATATATTTAGGCATCGAAAGCCTATGGAACGATCGTAATTATTGGGTGAACATGCAAGATTGTAGCGAAGCTTGCACGAAGCTCAACTGGGATCTGACGAATTTGCAATGTTGGGAACATCTACTTGCCGGCGAGCCGAAAGACACGATCAATGTGAATGAGGATGACGACGACGACGATGAGCATGCCGTTGAAACGAAAATTCGGCGAAATTTTCACATGGTCATGCCGGCATCGTATGTTGATCCCATTGAACTTCCGTATGAGGGTATGCTTGTGTGTACAATTTTTTTTTAAAATGAATTTAGAATTTATAATGCTGACTTAAACTTCAATTTTCATTGCTTGACAAGCATATGAGCGTCGATATCCGGGAGGCCAGAAAATTATGCATTACAAAAAAACCAAAGTGCAGTTACACGCTCCTTATACGCGCGACGACGGTTTGGTTGAATCTATCATTACGTACGACGATTACGATTACAAAACGCCGCTTTTCATTTATGAAAAATTTGAAAATCGTTGCGATTGTCTGGAACGCTCCGAAAAGGATTTGAACCAAGAAATAATAACTGATTATTATTCTGCAGGCCGTCCTGATGCTTGTCAAGGTACGAGGCTTTGAATTTTATTGATTTTAAACTTTTGTAATCTTATTTTTACTATCAACATAGCTCACTTATAATAAAAACAGAAAAAGGTGCAGGTATCAGCAAATTATAGAGTCAATGTCATTTATTTTTTGCAGTTCATCGATATTGCATGCACGGCAGGGATTCCGTCGACGAGGAGAGGACTTTAGAGTTTTATAAGAAGAAAAGGCGCGATGAATTAGTTTGTATAAGGATGAGTCATACATTTGCATCGCTCGATTACGGGAATCGCGACGATCGACTTGAAAATCGGTAAATATTGGAAGCGAATGCTTTAATCGACAAAAAATCATACCTTTGTACTTATATATTTATTCAAGATTTGTAGAGTATTCGACACCCAATGAAGGCAACCCGCAAGAAGATGTGCATTATCGTACAATTACCGTGAGTACTTTATGCTGTATCAATCAAAGTGAATAAAAATAAGCAATTATATTTTGCATATTTTGCAGAAAATCATAGATAAGTTTCACAGAAACAAACTCGTCGACGCGAAAATGGACGTTGCGATTCGTGAATTTGATTTCGTGGACAGCGAAATACGTCTTATTTATCATTACGGCGAAGATGAGTACACGCAAGCTATCAAACGATTTACGAAGCCAGCTAAAGCGGAAAGAAGCAATAAAAATCCAACATTACCGGAAATGTTACAAAACTACGAGGTGAAATTGTTTTATTGATCTTAAATTAAATTTTAAAAACTTTTCTCTGTAAAGCTTTAATGAAGATTCAAAAAGCTTTAGAAGCTATAGGTAAAATCAGTTTTGACTAGCTTTTTTTTTCTCTCAACAGCCGGATCCCATGGGTCCCGCAGAAGATCTAGATAAGTTGACCGATGAATTGGAAATGCATTTGAATGAAGAAGATGCATCAATCACCGATGCTCGGCATGCTGAATCAGTACTTCATGAATTTTTGCAACTGAAATTGGACGAGCGACTCAAATCAGCTCTGCAAATATCGCGCTTCGATCCCATCAGAAATCAAGAAAATAGAGAAAGAATATTATTGGAGGTATGACGTGATGAATATTTCGTTTCACAAATTTAATTATAAAAATGATTTTTTTTCTTCATTGCTTCTAATCAGGAGGAGAAGAGAAAAGAGCAGAGCAAGAAGGAAATAGAGGCAGAAATTGATTTCTTAAGTCCTTACATTGCCCAACTTGGAAACGTGAAATATTTAACGAAAAAGCAAGCGCTACAAGTGAGAAGTAACTGTATCGACAATTTCAAGGAAAGTTCGATAATGAAAGCTGAGCGAATACTGCATGAATTTGAGGAGTGCAATCGCGAGCTTCAGAAAATGCAGTCAATGATGATTGATGTAAGCATTATTTATGAAAATACTAATCGACTATTTATCGAACAGTATTATTATTTGTTTTTGTTTATATTGCAGTCGGAGAATATCAAAAAAGATCAAAAAGAGCAGCTTTTAAAGAAAATCAAGGAAATGGAAGCGAAACTGCGATCTCTGGATTTATATTTGAACCGTCACAAAGAACTTGTTCAAACTCGATATTGCAAGCTCGTGAAAGTTTTGCAACAAGATCAGCAACTTGCTATTCTGTACAACGAGTAAATAATAGGATTTGAAAAAAAAACAACAGTATGATTAAGTCTTTTTAAATCTAATCAAAATATGTACAGATTTGTTCGTTTTTTATACAAAAATTTGGAATTTTTTTTTTCTAAAGTTTTCACCGTTACATTATAAAAAGATGACCCACTTTAAACAGCGTATTTTTTTTTCAAAAGGACTTATTGAAATGACCAAGAACCCATTTGACCTATGCAAAGACCTGAAAATGAGATAAAAGAATTATCATTTGGTAACTGATCTCGAATTATTTTTTTCAGCACAATGCGTTCGTTATCAAAATATTACCTTCGTCATCAAATGTTGCAAGTGTCAATTTGCTGAGTTTGTTCGTAAAGGCGCCAGCATTTGATAGCATGAAACTGTCTTGAGTTCTGTAATTACAGTTTGTATTTTCGTTGACAGGCTCACACTGCCTGCTGTTCTCAGCAAATCCTGATATTAATGTGTCCATCATTATCGCCTGAAAAATGAAAGTTCATAGAAAAATAATTGATGCACGTTCGTTCACATTAAACTTTGGTGAGTGAAGATTTATTGAATGTCTTACTTGTCTCGAGAATACTTGTAGAATTTTATATACACGAGCACCATTCTCTCGTACAGGGAATTGGAGGAATAAACAAGGTAAGCAATCAGGATTGTTTTCATCAGAGGGTTTTGCCATCTCCCAATTAAGCTCGGAATACTTCAGTCCCAATAATAAACTCTGAAAACAATCAAAATCATCCTAGAGTTAAAAAGTGAACTTGTCGGTTTGTCAATGTTTTCTATGCTACTTGTCTCTAGAAAAATGGCATAAATTATTTCCTACACAATTCAGAGGATACTCAAGGGACAAATCGAGCACAAGCAAATTTATCGCACACCAAATGTTGCTTTGAATAAGATTGAAAAAATTCTTCAACAAAGCTTTGAAAAGGATTAAAAAATCTTCAGAAAGGCTTCTAATAAGATTAAAAAAATCTTCGGCAAAAAACATCAAATCTCCTTATCGTTTATTATATAGTTTTAATTGAAAGGTGTGAGAGGTAGTGCTTGATATATATGCTTACAAACATCAGCTTGAAAAAAAAGATTTTAGGCGTGCGAACCGCGTTAAATAATTATAAAAAAATCAATGAAACTTTATAAAAACATTGAAAAAGTTTCAAAGGTTTATAAAAGTCTTCCAAAAGACCCGAAATAATATGATGACAATACAGACTAATTTAAACTCTTTGAAGTCTTGAAACAGTGTACGATTTCCGAAAATTTTTATGTTAATTCAATGAATAAGAGCTTTAGTTGAGAAAAAAAAAGTCAAAAACAATATTAAATGAAAGAACAATATCTTGTGGGTCTTGCGTTTCTTAGTAAATTAAAATTTTACCCTCTGCCATAAATTTGGTAAAAATTTGTTGCTTTTTTAGAACACTTCCGAACTAGACTCTTTTAATTAATAAAAACGCCCTGTTAATAATACTTATATGTGCATACGACTGAAAAGTAGTGAAAAAAATGTGTGCAAAAGAGCTTTGAAAAGCACTCCAACAATTAACAAATTTTCAATGCAAAACCATTTTTGTTCATTCGAGAAACAAATAGAACAAAATAAAACAACTTACGCATTGCGAATCATCGACAATGTAAACCCCAACAGTATTAATGGCAATGAGAACAGGCAGGTCACAATTGGTAATCCAAGAGGCAAGGCCTCGCACCGGTTTCTCAATCTGACCGTGAAAAAAAGCCGCGCCGTAGCACGGCAAACCCCAGCAGAATTCCAAATACTTTTTCATGAGCTTGCGCGGATTGGCATTGGCGGTCGAGTGATTTGGTATGCGTTTGTATTGCTCGAGAAGCCGTGCCTCGGGTGCACCTTTTCCACCCACCAATCCAAGTCCAAAGCCCAAACCAAACAGCAACGACGGCGAATTGTAATGATGGGGCAGAAAACGTCCGCGATGCTTGCGAAAGAAGGCGAGTGTGTGCGTTTGCACGTTGTAAGCTCCGAGCTCGATGCGAGCTTGCAGCGCTCCAAGGCTCGCATAGCGTGCTTGACTCTCGCATGGATACCTTCCTGAAAATTTTCGAACAATTCAGTGAAAAATCGTTATATTTTTCTTTACTGCTCTATCGTCCATTGTTAAACTCACCGTCGAGTACGTTTTTCTTTGCTTCGCTGTACAGTAATTCGATAATTTTCGGCTCCTTTATCTGCTCCTCGTCCTTCCTCGACAAAAATACGTTCTTGCGAAAAAACAACACTGGCTCCTCGTCGGTTCTGCTGGTGTAGCTTTGCGAGCCGTACTTGCTGATCAATTGAGGCCACTTTTTCGCCAAATCCAATGGTTTGTGATTTGGCCTCAGTTGCACTTCCAATTGCGGCGAACACAACCAGATCGCGAATACAGGCTGATTACTCGGAGCTGTTCTTGACAATGCAAGCTCTGGCTCCGACTGAATGGCACTTATGATTTGTTGGGCTGTTACGCTTCTCTCCACGTCCATCGTCAGACATATCTCCGACATGAGGTAGACTGCTATGCATATTGTTGACTTTTCGCTTGGCTCGTTGCTCGCGCCAGACGCTTCTTTTACTGTAAATTTTATCCCGATTTTGAACATTTGAGAATATTCAACAAATTTTCGTCGATTGCTTATCGGACAAACAGATCGTTACGAGAAATTTAATTTTTTTTTATTCGGAAATCACATTAACAACGAAAAGCTCTGCTTCATTACGCTGCAAGCTCAACTGACTCGCCTGGCAACTTGTTAATTGCACTTGATCCGTATTAAATAAGCAACAATACGTTAACTGCCCCTGATTCCTCGTATCGTTTCAATTTCACGTTGAGCAAAGAATCCATTGTCAATAAACGAAAGCTTCTTACTTGGCGCATGTGCTCCATCCAATTTGTAGTCGTGTTGGAAACGAAAGATCACCGAGCTCCTCACGTTTCTCCTGCAGTCACCTTGTTGATCCATTTTCCGTCGCGATGGAACTCTCTACGTAAATTAGTATTCAGCATTGAAATGAAATTTCTGTAGACTAGGGGGAACTACGTTGTCTGTTTTCGAGTACCCGATACATCGCCACACTGTTTATAATTGTACGAAAAAAATTATATACATTATGAAATTGATACCTGAACTTAAGAGTCCATCGAGCTTGATTTTTCATGATAAATAATTAGCGTGACATTTTGTGAAATCGATTGGATCTCGCCAAAACAACACCTAGTTTTTCTCGCGAGGCTCATCTTATTATACGGACCAAGCAACTGAATTGTGTATATAGCTCGGTCTGCTATAGGGCGCGTTATTGATTTTTCTCGGCAAGGTTTAACGCGTTAGCGCAAGAAAGGAAACTCACTAGTCGGTTTTGAATCGTAGACTATTTACTAGAGCAACGTCAACTGCGATGCGATGTGAAATCATGACAAAACATCAATTGTTTATGCTTTTTATTTGTGTCAGTAGATTCGGTTTAAAAACAAAAAACAATGTTGTGGTAATCGTGTGATTATGGTTTAATAGATATTATTTTAAACTAAAAATAGTATCTGGACAGATTAGAATTATTATTAGTAAAGTGCTGTTTAATAATCGTCGTCAGGTTTACTTACAAACTACTTGGAATATTACATATTCAACTCACAGCTAATCGTAACAAATCAGAAAACAAATTAGAACATTTAAACGATATTGACGATTGAAATTATTTCGTTTTTTTTTTTCAATTGACAATGTGTCTATTCGAGTGGAAAAAGAAAAACGAATTTTTTTTTTCAAACACGTCTGTTTGTAACTAGTATAATTAAATTCTTATCAATAATTAAACGTATCGTGTACTATTTTTCAAATGCGTACAACCAATAACTAATTTTTGAGGAAATAGGTTAACGCACCTACTGCTCTACTTATCTATATCTTGTTTGTTAAACAAAATGTATAAAAATAATATACAATATTTCTATATTAAATCAGCGACATTCATCGGCATCTCGTCTATTTGCGTAGAATAATATTGCTCTATGTCGCGCAGAATCCTGATGTCGTCATTCTTTACGAAGTTGATAGATACACCTTTACGTCCAAATCGTCCAGAACGACCAATTCGATGAATGTATAACTCACGATTGTTTGGTAGATCATAATTGATAACTAGGGAAACTTGCTGGACGTCGATTCCTCTTGCCCACACATCTGTTGTGATCAAAACACGACTGAAGTAAAAAAGAATATTAGTGTTCATTGATAATTTTAAAAAAAAGAGCATTAGTGATTTGGAAATTTACCTTTGACCTGATCTGAATTCCTTCATAATACTGTCTCTTTCTTTCTGAGGCATGTCACCATGCATAGAACAGACTGTGAAATTAGCTTCCCTCATCTTTTCAGTTAACCAATCAACCTTACGCTTAGTATTGCAGAATATAACAGCTTGTGTGATAGTCAAAGTGTCATATAAATCACATAATGTGTCAAACTTCCATTCTTCTCGCTCTACAGCTACGAAGAACTGTTTGATACCTTCCAGAGTCAACTCATCACTGTAAATATCAGATGTTAAGTTAAATATTGTTGTAGAACTTTATTTATAGTAATTATTATATTGCATTATTTGTTACCGTTTCACCAGAATACGTATAGGATCAGTCATGAATTTACTGGTCATTTCCAAAATTTCGTGGGGCAATGTGGCTGATACTAGTACTACTTGAGTCGCTGGGGGCAAATATCGGTAGACATCATAGATCTGTTCTTTAAAACCTTTGTTCAACATCTCATCTGACTCATCAAGAACTAGCATCTTGATAGCTCTTGTTCGTAGTACTCTGCGTTTGATCATATCTTGGAACAAATATCAATCAATTAGTATACTAATTTTCTTAGACTAGTATTTGGTTTATTAGGTAAAATTTAAAGATAATAAAAATACTTACCAAATACGCGTCCTGGTGTTCCTGACACTACATGCTGACCATAATCAAGTTTCCTTATATCTTCACCCAAGTTTGTACCACCAATGCAAGCATGACATTGTACATTCATGAAGTCACCCAAAGCAAGAATAACCTTTTGAATTTGGGTTGCAAGCTCTCTTGTTGGAGAAAGTACCAAAACTTGTGTCTCTCGCAGCTGTGTGTCCAAGGATTGCAGTATAGATATTGAAAACGTTGCTGTTTTTCCTGTACCTGATTGAGCTTGGGCAATTACATCTCTGCCTTTCATAATTGGTTTGATAGAACGCTGCTGTATGGCTGATGGTTTTTCAAAACCTGGAAGAGACACATTTTAATTGTATTTTTTTAGAAATACGTAATAAACTTGTCAAAAACCAATGGTTTGTAACTATTTATGTATTGTTATGATTTGGATGAAATGATAACAATACATAAATACACAATACATAGTATATAAAACTTATACTATTGTGCTCTACTAGAACTTTTGAATAATGACATTAATGTGCTTCTTTCTCATTGCAATTGTAACAAAAATATTATGAATGTGAATTGGTTATTTCTGAAGGTTAGGTTACTTGTGATTGTTAGATAAAGTTACCATATGCATAAATTCCTCTGAGGAGCTCATCCCTAAGGCCCATGTTATCGAATGTAGGGATGACTTCGACATCTTCGCTCGTTTCAAACTCGACATTTGACAAATCGTCATCATGTGGAGTGGCAATTCGTCGCTTTTTAGCTACTTGTTCCGCCATCGTGCCGATTAATCTGCGATGTTCTTCGGACTATCGGTGAGATACTGAAATTTGTTTTCATTTGTATTGGTTGCTCGCGGCTCGCGAGGTGCTAAAAAAACATGGTTACCAACCACGTCAGCCAATGATAATTCGGCATTTGATTTGGCAAATTCAAAATAATTCGAATAGATCTGATATTAATTGAAAAATAATTTTTAAAATATATCAAACGATGATTATTTAAAAAGAAGCGATTGAAAAATGTTATAAACCAATATTCTTCAGTTCAACCGAGAAATGAAAGTAGGCTATAGATGCATTTTTTTAATAAATAGAATATGTGTTTGATAATAAACAATATTTATTAATATTTTCAACAATAGTCGTTTTACAGAAAACGTGTGTATACTTATATAGACTCTTGACGCATTACAAAGTAAATAAAAACTTATCTTAACCGTGTTAATATAATTGATCAATATGAATGTTACAATAATTTTTACACAGAAACGTATTAGCAATAGAACGCGGTGATTAATAATTGATAAATTCGACACTATCGACGAACGCCTTGGACCATGCACACGTTACGGCCCACCACGAACCTGCATACAGGTGACTCTTCAGTTCGATCAAGCCTGTGTCTTCGTGAATCCTTACAGTCAAGATAATTGCAACCGTTTGGGTAGCCCATCCCGAGGTCGTTGATCGTTTCCACTTTTTTGAGAATTGCTTGACACCATTATCTTCGGTATAATCTTTCAAGTGGAGTTCTTCTTCCGTTTCGCTTCCCGATGATTTCGTGCGCAACTCGAAAAATCCACGAGCTTTCACGGACGTCGACGATTTCACGTCATCGTATCCGAATCCCGTTGAATTCAGGGTACCGATGTTGAAGTTGTACGTATGACCACCGTCTCCGTCGTTAATGCACTTTTCAACACTATTCTTCCAGCCTGGTCCTCTGATGATGTACGACTGTTTGCATTCGATCGATATTATCAGAGCAATGACGACGACTAGTTTGAGAAACATTTTGACGGTGCGTCAGATTTTCAATTACAGACAAGTGAAATGCGAGTCCGGTTGATAACTTTGAGGAACGTTTGTTTGGCACTAAAAAGACGAAGCGCGCCTTACACGTTATAAAGCCACAATAATCGTTGGTGGGAGAAGCATTTTGAAATAACGATGAAAGCAAAAAAGCTGAGTATTCTCATACTAGCCTACTTAGCTTTTTCGCAAAATCAGCACACGCGGCCACATTGTATTACAATGTATTACTGACCTCGTCGGACCTCGTTTGTGTGTGTGCTTTTTTTTTTTTTTATTTCCTCGTTGATGCGCGCATTTCACTTCACACTCCTGATTGTTCTAATAAATATTTAGATATTTAGATTCTAATGTTTTAGCACAAAAAATCCGTTTCAAATCAACAGAGCGTTGCCACTTGTGGTAACCAAAAATCATTCGCGTCATTCGCGAACTAAGCACGCTACGTAAGCGCCAAGACGCGCCAGTTTTTTTGTCCCAAATCGGCAATTTTCATCGTAATTAATGTGCTACTAAAATATAATTAGAAATTAACATATCAATGATCGAAAAAATTTAGTGTTGTGTACGTGTATTAAGAAATAGAAAAGGGCAAACTTTAATTATAAACAGTTTTTATTAATGGTTACTCGCAATAACTCAATTTTGTGAATTAAAATAGATACTGGAAGTATATGACGAAATCTATAAAAAAAATGCCGATTCTTGAAGCCTAAAATGGCAAAAATACATTGTAACGCTAGAGCT
>JAWWMK010035109.1:0-13000 GCA_035047105.1 Galeopsomyia nigrocyanea
ATTCTGCCAAAAATTCAATTTTGAGTTTTAAGATCTAAAATTTTATGTACATGCTCAGGAGACACAGTAGAATACATACATGAGAAAAAAAATGAAAAAAAATTTTGATCCGGTAATTTGACGTGAAACTGCTATATATATATATATCTTACAATAGGTATTTTCCTCAGAAGGAGGAAAACCCTCAGGTTCGTGAGACCATGTCTCTTAAGGTCCCAGGATTTAGGCTCAGGTATTAGGTTGAATAAGAAGCGAAGGCAAATTTGAATAAATTGAGATTTTATCTACTCAAGCTTAACAGGTTCAGAGATTTTATAAAAGTAATTGAATTTATGTACGTATATTTGATATGGTTGATTGTCCAAGTAGATGCACACACAGCTTGGGAAATTTCCTCGTGCTGACTCTGAAAGCATACAAAGAAAGGACATGTGAAAAATAGCCTAACGTACCATTCTCTTACCTATTAGGCAGCTAATGATTCCCTAATATTGATTGTAATATCTAGATTCTCCAAAAATGAAAAGCTATATTCACCTTACATATTTTTGACACAAACCTTATATATTTTTGAGTACTTTCAAATTTACTTAGTCTTTCTCACGAGGATTTTCTTAATTTCAATAATTTAATTCTAGGCAGTCAATAGTTTTTTAAGATTTATCCCTACTAGCTTTACTTTTCCCCTTAGAAGTTGAGAAAGTACTCGTTCGGGACAGATACGTCTTTTTTATACCCGCAAGAAAACTAATTTTTCCTTTCTCGAGCACAGAAAGTCATTACAACAAACTTTGTTCGTAGTTAGAATTTCTGTTATATAGGATTTCTCTAACTTTGGCTTGTCAAACACAGCCTCAAGAATTTTTTTTTATGTACTCGAGCATTAATATAATTTTCAGACTCTAAATTATTGTACATGTAAATTTACAATCAATCTTTGAGTAACGAGCACTTGTGAGATTGGAAGAACAGAACTGATATACGTATAGCACACCAATTCTGGCTTGAATTAATATTTGAAATAGTAAAATCTCAATGAATTTGATACGGATTAGACCATACACCAAGATGACTTTTTTTTACACGCAGACAAAATGCTCCACAAGACACACTTCATAAGGACTTCAATGAATCATAACAAAAATAGAATTTCTTCTCATGAATCCCCTCGTTAGATCAAGATCTAGTAATATTATCCCAATTATCATTAGCTCAAGCTCTCAAAATTAACTATTAATCGGTTTTCTAGTGTGAAAAAATTGAATAACCTATAAATTAAAATTCTTGGTAGTTCAAAGTAATAGACTTCAATTCTAATGTGCGTTTCCTTCATGCGACGCAGACAGAAGTAAAGTGCAGTTAGATAAATGAATTTTTGCGTGATAAATATCTCTACGAAAATAAATAAAAATTCAGATTCCGAGCAACTCGTCGACCGAAACTTTACTCCTGGGACGCAAATACCTTTCCGCATATACAATAAACACACCCACCTTTGTTCGATCCTGGCCTGTACTTCTTCTGCGTGGCTCAGCTCGAGAAAAGAACTCGCACTCGGGATTGCAGCGAAGATGGAAAGAAGCGAAAGAGCAAAGCATCTCCTGGGAGACAAAATGGCGACTCGAAAGCGCGTAGAATTTTCAGCAGCTGCTTTCGCCGTTTACTTTTCTGATCGTAGCTTACGATGAAGAGAAAGCTCCGACGATTTTTTCTTGAAATGTTGACACGTGCTGATTTATTAGAATTTTTAGTTGCGCGAATGAGCGGTTTAGAAATAACTGAATGCACAATTGAATAACACTTTTAGATTTATTCCCGTCGCGAACAATATGTACAGATGAAATTTAGAGATTGACGTTTAAATTATAATTGTTTAAAAATTGGTTTCGTTGAAAATGGGAACGTGGCAAAGTCGCGCACACGCACTGCAGAGTCGAGCAAGAAAGAAAGAGGAGAGGCCAGCGCGCAAGGCTTTTATACTCGGCGTTGGCGCTGCCGAAGATTGGCAAAGTGGAAGAGTGGCCGGTCGTTGACCTTTTCGAAAAGGCGCGAATGGCACGGCCATCTCAAGAAACATAAGGTCGAAGGGCTCGCTGGTAGATGACGCCAGCGAGCCCAACAGCAGCAGAGAAACAATTCTCAGTGTCACGAGAATTGTTTTGCGTTGAGAAGGATTACCGTCGATCCTTGTCACAACGAGAACTCCTCGAACGAGAAACTTCGTACCGTGAGTCCCGTCCTGTTCGAGGAGTTGGTTCTCGAAGTCCAGCGCTGATGTCTCCAGGAACTCAAGAATAGCGTTGGATGCCATGCCTGGCGGCCTGCTGCTGACTGACTCTCTCTGATCAACAGACTGCTGAGTCAGCAGAGAGAGCCTTCTGCTCAGGCTAGTGCCTGGAATCGCAGTGCCGAACGAAGTCTCTCTTGTTCGTCAGCACGACTCGGTTCTCCCTCTCCAACTCTCCTTCTCATACTAGCTACTGTCGTGTGGAGAGCAGTGATTGGCTGACAGAAATTCGAGTGTGTTCGTTTGTGCTGATGTTTCTAGGTTAAACGGCACATGTGCACACGTCGGAAATGTCCCTTAGGTATAGGCGGCAACCTTTGAATTGTGAGAAGGTGGCTCGTTTCGAAAATTTTCATTTTTCGCCAAAACTGCCCATCACAATCTCCATACACACACACACACACACACACACACACACATATATATATATATATAGTGATGAGGGTGTTTTGACTCCTCAGCTGCACCCCTTTTTGCCCCGCATTTGCTTTTTTTTTATTTCGTTGTTATATAGGTAGATGCAGTTCTTTGTTCTCAATTTGAATTACAATTTTGTTATTGATATTAATTTTACACTACCACTGACGTAAGTATCATGGCGCTTTTTGCTTTCTCGAAGAGAAAACTTCGTAACAATGAAAATTTTCGATTGCACAATTTTGATATTTTTCTATGTTTTCGAGGTCGCTGATTACGAATATGATGTTTTCAGAAAATGTCCGGATCCCTAAAAATGTGCGTATGTGTGAATGTATGTGTGTATGTGTGTGGTCACTTTTTCTTTTCTTCTTTGTCACCATGATTACATTTGAACGGCTAGAGTTACGATTATGAAACCTTGCAATCATGTTTCTTCTCCCTAGATATAATTCTGATTAAACTTTCAAGTGAATCGGTTAAATTTTTCTAAAGTTATTGAATATTTGTATTTTTCAGTTATATATATTTCATGTGAAAAAAGAAGTTTGTTTCAAGATGCTATAACTTAGAGTAAAAATCGTCAAATTCATCGTTTGTCAGCTCATTTTAAAGGGTAGAGCGAGAGCTACAAAATGAGATACCATACGTTTGAAAATTTGCTTCCGGTCAAATATTACGACCGATTGTGCAATTTGAAAGTGGTAATTTTCGCGTACCGAAAAAAAGTTGTTCACTTCAAAGAGCGATAACTCGGGCGGAGTATCATCTAATTTATCGCGTAGGGCTCATTTTAAAGAGTAAAGGGATAGCTTGAAAACAAGGTATCGAAAGTTTGAAAATTCTCTGCCGGTCGAAAACTATAACGGCTTATATAATGCGCATGGAATCCACATAATTAAAAAAATTTGCTTTCGGTCAAATGTTACAACCAATTGTAAAAAATTATTGTATTTTTAATATTTCTAATTTTTCGTTATATTATCATTTTCAGAAATAAAAATTAGATAAAAATATTCATAAATAAAATTTATTTGTAGTATTCAAAATTCAATGCTCTTCGACACTGCTAATGTAATTAGCAGCAAATCTGTTAGCTTGGTATTTATAATGAAATGAATATATCTATATATGTTTAGGGACATTTTTTATTGTACATAAGTTGGAGATCCTTAACAGGAACTTAATTAAACTCACGGTAGTCTTCTCGGGTCCACGTCAGAGATCTTTGGCGGTAATATTTGAGGCCTGAATATTGGTATTCTGGCACCCTCAATGAACCTCTCTCGCCAACATAGAAGTTCTCTAACCTGGATGTTAAAGATTTTTAGCGCCAGTCCTCAATCTTTCCCACTCACAATTGATCTCTAGAATCAGTGCTCGATGCCTCTTGTCGAGAAAGGCTCCGGAGGTATTCTGAGTCGTCCATTATACCTCCGGAGCCTTTCTCGACGACTGAAAATACCTCCGAAGCCTTTCTCGAGGACTGAGAGTATCTCCGAAGCCTTTCTCGCTACTTCAAATCAGCCCTCTGCTCGTCTGGTATTTAAAATCAGCCCTCTGCTCGTCCGCTTATATTAAATCAGCCCTCTGCTCGTCTGTCTACTTAAAATCAGCCCTCTGCTCATCTGCCTCCTTTTCTATCAGCTCTCGGCTCCTCGGCCTATTTTAATTCAGCCCTCTCTTCGTCTGCGCCTTTTTCTATCAGTCCTCTGCTCTTATTTTTATTTTAAATCATCCCTCTGATATTACCGAATAATCTGCGACGCCCATGATCATGGATACCGGGGTGACCCCCAGATCGACGGGACGTGGTGCACGAGGTGAGGCACGAGGTGTATTCGACGATATTGTCGGAAATAACATTAAGAAACGTGGAGCCTCCCGTCGTCGGCGAAAAACGCAATAGCTATTGTTTATTTATTTGTAACTTATTTATGGATTTTTATAAATAAATTTTCTGTCATCGTCAATTTGTCAATAAAATTAAACAGTAGTAAAGCGATTTCCACATCTGGAAATCCTCGAATAGTGCATACACTCTACCGCCAGGAACTCGCTTTCGCTGGAGGGGCTCTCCACCGTACGGAACTGCTGCAGGCCCGCGGGATATAACTTACCAAAGCTGACCGTCTACTTCAGGTGGTGAATTTCGCTGGTGAAAGTAAAGCGGAGTAGTGAAGTTCACTGTTGAAGCGTACGCACGTAAAATCCTCCCTCTCTCTCTAATTGCGACTCGCTTTTGGTGTCGCGTGTCGCGATCGTGTGGTCTAACTTCGGAGACATAAGTTGGAAGGGACGTCGCGATGCTCTTTCTCGCTATCAATCGTACGCGCGATAGCACGTCTGTGCTTAGTCGCACTATCGCCACTTTCTCGCCAACGTTATGAGGTAGTAATTCAAGGTTAATTATTATTATTGATTTTCATTATTTATCTGTAATATTGAGGGGCCGGATGCAATAAGGGGTTAAGCGCTCGATTTTTCCAAAACATGACTCATCGATAATGGATTTTTCAAAGTTGAAAAATCAAAAAATAAAATTTATCATCATGCTCAAAATAATAAATGCTATCTTTTTTACCATTTTCATGTTGTTGTACAATGTCAAGTTTTCGAAGAGGAAAATTGAAAACTGTGAAATTTGAAAAGATATTTTTAATACTTATTTTTCAAATAACCCGATCTAGCTTCGTCAAATATTATCCTAATGCATCGATTCCTTTTTTTAAAATACGTATAATCATTTGGCGTACACGTTGAACCTATATCAAGTCATTGTGGAACATTGTTAATTATTTATTGAATTCTAAGTTAATAATTTCGGGCCACATGCTTTTAGCATTCAACGACAAAATGTATGCGGGGAAATTGGAGACTGGAATAACATTCAGCGAGACATTTGTTCATTAACAATCAAGGAAGATGCCTACAAAGTTTCAGATCGATTCAATAAATAAACTTTGAAATAGAGCGTTTTTACCAAAATCGCGCGCTCGCGGCCTTAGCCGCGTGATCTCGCAGGCGGTATCGTGCTCGAGATCGTGCTCTATGCTGCCAGTCACATAAGCATTACTTCGGTGTTGCCGCGAGCGCGCGGTTTTGTTAAAACGCTCTATTTCAATGATTATTTATTGAATCGATCTGAAACTTTGTAAGCATCTTTGTAAGCATCTTCCTTGATTGTTAATGAACAAATGTCTCGCTGAAAGTTATTCCAGTCTTGAACTTTCCTGCATACATTTCGTCGTTGCATGTACTAAAATCATGGGACCCGTAATTGTTTACTTAAGATTAAATAAATAAATAAAATTATTCCGCAATGACTTTTTTATAGGTTTACCGTTTGCGCCAAATCATTATACGCGATTTTGAAAGACAAATCGATGGATTCAGATCATATTTGACAAAGCTAGAGCGACAGTTGAAAAAAATTATTAAAATCACTTTTCAAATTTTACAGTTTTCAAGTTTTTTCTCGAACACTTGACATTTTACAACGAAATGTTATTACATTAGGCTTCTTAATTATAAAAAAAACGTAGCAAGCCCACCACTATACGCTTCAAACCACGCGGAAAAACGGCAATCAACAGTCAATAAGTATAATGACATTGTGGCCACGACTCCCTCGTTAAATTTCCCCTTAAAATTAGTGTATACGATAAAAAAAGTAGTCATAGGTGAACGCCTTGTCCAAAAATCAAAAGTGTCAATAGCGTATATTTTTAATAGAAAAAAATGCCTCCATTCTGCTCATGATTCGAGAAAAACCACTGAACCGATTTCAAACGCGTGACGGGCGCTCATTTTCTTCGTCATTCAATTCCCTACGCTTCCCATGTCTAAAAATTATAATTTTTGCCCCCGAAATAAATCATACAAGTATCCTAATAGGAATAATTTCCAAAATTTTTTAAACAGTTATCGAAAATTGCGTTATTGAAAATCGCAAAAATTTAAGACAGGGGCAGCATAGGGAATTAAGTAATGAAAAAAAATCTGCGTGCTTTGAAATCACTGAATCAGCGGTGCTTTTTTTTGTAATCGTGCGCAGAATGAAGGTATTTTTTCCCATTTAAAATACACGGTATTTGTATTCTTGATTTTTGGTTGACTATAAGGGCTTAAAAGAATTCATAATGATTTTTGCCTAAAGTAGAAATTCGTTAGAAATTGGATGATGGATGATAGTTTTCAATTCCTGAGCATTTTTTTTTGTTTTGAGGGTTATTAACGTAATACGTTTCTCACTGAGTAAAATATAGTAAGTACTCCAATTTTTAAAAAGTTGATCAAATTCGGCAATACTTAACATCGAGTGATTTATAACTTTATAAAGTGAGTAAAAAAATCTTGTATTATACTTTTTTAATACAGCAATATTGTAGCAAAATCAAAATAAAGTAAGTATAACTTCATTGACTTAATATGTTATGAACAATAATTTTTCAACAATCAACAATAACATGATTGAATGTTGAAAACCCTTTGTATTTCCGTTTCTGAACGTTTCAAATATAAAAAGATTTAAATCCATTTGGTTTCAAACTCGAATTTCTTAGAGTGCTCGTTGTTTTTGGTTATTCATTTGTTTTCCACTGGCGTCGCGAACGTTCAATGGTTATTTTCGTTCAGTCAACGCGTATCGCCCAAACGCACAATGCCTCGTTTTGTTTATACCGCGGCAGAGTATACCGACATGGTATTGTGTCTTGGTTGGGTCCAGGGTAACCGGGAAGAGACTGCTCGAGAATATCGTCCCTGTTTTGAGCACTTGCGGGTGAACGTCCCCCTACATCTGAGACTATCGGCAGAACAGAGCAGAGGTTACAGAAGACCGGCAGCGTTATCGTGACCAACCGGGATGGCGGACGACCGAGGGCCTTGAGGAATGAGCTCCATGAACCGATCGTCGAAGCGTTTGAGCGAGACCCTACCACCACCTAACGCCGAGTCGCCCGAATGATTACAGAAGCAACAAGGATCCTATATACGTACAGCACAGTACAAAGGGTAATGAAGGACGATGGGCAGCATACGTATCATTACAGACGTGTTCAAGAACTTCGTAAGTACCTACATAAGAATATTAATTGTACTTCGTTAGTATTGTGAGAGAGAAAATTCCAAAAAACGCCGTGTAACTTAACCGTTCAATGACGCACCGGCTAAAATTATCCCAGGAAGTAGTACGATGATCTTGGGGTCGCTGCCGTTCCAGCGCTGAGCGTGCTTCGTTTCAGAATCGAGCGCAAGCAGTCTGAGCACAGTCGGTCTCGCTTACGAAGGCTTGTCCCCATTCGATTCTGAAACGATGCGCGTTTAGCGCTAAGACGGCAGCGACACCAAGATCATTGTACCACTGCCGTTCAAGCGGCTTCGGTCGGATGCTTCTCGCTATTGAACGGCTGCCGTTTTATCAGTTTTTTCGATTTTTTTTCCGGGTATAATACAATATAGGTAGCGTGCACCGCTGCCCATGTCTTCAACATACGGCTGTGTCAACAAATTCAGAATTCACACCATAACTTTGTCAATTATTAATGTTTGTAACGGTCGAATAAATTAGTTAATTACGTTTGACAGTAGTGATTTTGCACGTGCGATTGTTGCGGCGAGCGAGAAAAAGTGCAAGCGAGTTGATGGAGAGAGAGAGAGAGAGAGAGAGAGAGAGGGAGAGGCGGAGGAGGAGAGAGAGAGAGAGAGAGATGTGTAGGTGGAGAGAGAGAGAGAGATGTGTAGGTGGAGAGAGAGAGAGAGAGAGAGATGTGTGTAGGTGGAGAGAGAGAAAGAGATGTGTGTAAGTGGAGAGAGAGAGAGAGAGAGATGTGTAGGTGTGAGAAGGATGGTTGCGCGAGACATAGAGTGAGACAGAGAATGGAGTCTCTGACCGGCTATCGAAAATAATTCGGTCGGCCGTTGACCGAGCAACACGCGCCCCGCCAAATTGCGGGTTTCGTCCTTCGCTACAAGCGAATTCGTGCCGGATACGCATGTGCAGAAATGTGTCCATGAACATCGTCTTTGAGGTGTACCCGAGTTGCGGGCGGAACAAGGACACGAAGCCACGGCGTGCAACAGTCAGCGACGTGAGACGAGGCGACGATGCCAATACGGCAGACGCACGAGAGTTTTCCGCTCAAACAACGTCCTTGGCGACGATAGCTGAATTCGGAATCATCGTTCTCGTCATCATGTCCCAGGTGATGGCTGATCACCATCACCCTATGTGTGCGTGAGTAATTGTGTATGTGTGCGTGTAAGTTGTGCTGCGAGGGTGCATTAGTCCGAGAGCGAATTCGATATCTCTCTCTCCGCAGAAAGTTCACGTCCTTTTGATATTGCGTAAAGGCTCTCGGCCAGTAAACAACCTTTTGAATTTGGATGTTATGATTCTAACAATGTATGAAAGTCAGTGAATTGAACTTCGAGTACAGTTCTTCTCGAGGACGTTAACACATTTCCCACGCTATTATACTTCGTTGCATGCACTTCGCGGCTTTTCAGCTCGAGGAGAGAAGATTCAGTAACGACAAGTACAACAACAGCGAGGCGACGGTTAGCCTCACAACGACAATCTTGATAACGCGCCGTAGATTATTTTATTAATTTATATGTTTTTGATTGAAATTTTTTTTCTAGTTTACGTTAAACCTACTTTAATCAATATATATAGCAATGGTAACCGAATTTTGTTTCGTACTTACTGAAAAAAATTATTTAAAAAAAATTGCTTTTAGGTGTCTTATTTAAGGGTCAATTTCGTTTTTGCTCGCGTACAAACAAAAGACATTGGCTATAAAATCGCTCAAGCTAACTTTTGGAATCCTAATCACCTCTAACCAAATAATCAAAACATCTATCATAACAAATTTCATATTTTCATAGATCAATTTTTTAAAGATAACTTATGAAACATTTCTCAACATTGTTTTACTGATATATTTCAGTCAATAGATACACAAACACACACGAACACACAGCCTTTTGGCTCTCAGAAACCGCCAAACAATCCAGTAAAAATGAAAACAGAGCTAAGTTTATTTAGTTATGTGATTGAAACAGATCCCGGAGATGCTGAGAACCGTGTGGCATTCTGTCAATTCCTGTCGGGTTTAATTGAGGATGATCCAGGAATAATGGACAGAATACCGTGGACTGACGAGTCGACTTATGGGCGGATTGGGATGTTCAACCAACACAACGAACATTATTGGGATTATGGAAATCCTAACGTGGTACGAGAAGGTAAATATTTTTAATACCTACCTTAAATGAACGATTTTTTCTTGACAATATTTTCATTTTTAATGCTGAAAAAAAAAATTGAGCACTATAATTAAAGGTGCCTGTATTTTGACGTACCGAGCATCGAAAGTCGCAAGCGAGCTGTGCGTACGACACGCGGCGGGCCTCCGGCAAAATTAATTTATTTTCAAATCGCCGTACTTCAGTCGTTTATCGACGAAACTTTACGAAAAAAGGGCATCATCTATAATATTTACTTCCAATCATAATTTGCTTTATTTGCTCAATATTCGTGTCACAAGCATGAATAAAAATTATTCATGAACAACAATTTCCAATTATATTTTTTTTATAATTTTCGGTGAAAAGTGTGTTATAAAGTTTCGTTTATTGAAAAAATGAATTGGTAACATTGTTCTATATACTTCAGGGAATACGTGTATTCAATTTGAGATCAAAATAATAAGTAAAAAAACGTTTACACATGATTTAGTATCTCGATATGCGAGTGCGTGATAAGTACCTCAGTTAACCTAAAACTACATTATATATAAAAATTTTTCTACTCATTACTTTGATCTCAAATTTCATACACGTATTTTTTGAAGTATATAGAACAATGTTATTAATTAATTTTTTCAATAAACGAAACTTCATAACACACTATTCACCAAAAATTATAAATAAATATTATTGGAAATTGTTGTTCACGAATAATTTTTATTAATACTTCCGACACAAATATTGAGCAAACAAATCAAACCATGATTGAAAGTAAGTGTTACAGATTATTCATATTTTTTTTTTGTAAAATTTTGTCGATAAACAACTGAGATACGACGATTTTAAAATAAATTAATTTTGCTACAGGCCCGCGTCTAGTACGCACAGCTCGGTCGCAACTCGTAATGCTTGGTAACTCAAATCACAGTGCCGTCTATGTTAAAATAACGTGCATGGCATCAAGAAATAACGTGCCCCTGATTTTGTGCAGGTCGTTTTATGGTGCAGTTTTTCCATGTGGAAAAATAGGGCTTGGTTCATTTTTTACAGATACCAACCGATTCTATACGACTTGATTCAACATAATATATTTGATTAATTTTATTCAAAATGAAGCTTTTTTATTGAACACGAAATATTATTTGCCAATAAAGTATTATACGACATTTGAATTTTCTACAGAGAATTTAATTAAAAAGTAATTGGTGCAAAATATTCTACACGCGATCGCACATTTTATTCTTTTTTGAAAAAAGCCCCTAAATGTATCATTCTTTCAATTATTTAATCATTCACACAAAAATATCTGATGTAGAATTTTTCGTAGTATTAATTTCGAATGAATTTTTCTGTAGAACATGCAAATGGCAAATAATATTTGATTTTTTAAGAAAATAGTATTTGATTTTTGATGTTGGACAAAAAAGCATTGTATTGAAAAAAACCAATTAAAAATGTTGTGTATTATATAAAAAAGGATAACGGCATCTCATTCCACGGAAAATTCGCAATACAAAACTTATGAATCGTACTAATAATAGTGTAACTACGATAAAATGAGAAGTAGCAGCGTTACTTTGATAAAAAATGTTATAGCAGTAGCCTAAGTTCGAACCTACTCAACACTGGTTTATATGATTCAGAAGACTTGTAGTTTTCGATAATGGTTTGTAGAAAATCATTTTGTGGATCGATTGGCGGTTTCAAGATATTGGCGGATTCAAAAGTGACCGAGGAAATAAATTTTGAAAATTAATTATTTCAGCCCATAAGAGCGGCGACGTGGGAGCTGTTTTTTTCACACTGAAAAATTTTGTCAGCAAAACTTTTACGCACGAAGGAAAAAAAAGAGATCAATTGATGTTTTAGCAGGCGTTTTCATGTTATAAATTTTAGACTCCTTTGGGCTGTATATTTTCTCACACAACTGTTAGACATATAAAGAGAAGAGCTTGAGGGATGCTAGCTGGACCGAGGGTTTATGAATTATTATATTTTTTTGAACAGTTACATTATTATTTTTATTATTGGAATTCGAAAACTACATAACATTAGTCGAATCCAAACGACACATGGTACATCCGTCACTGCCTCTTAGCCCATCTGTTGACCCTGTACAATTTATAATAATTTATAAAATAATTCAAACTGAAAGGTTACGAGTATAATAAATTCTAGAAGAATGCACTTCTATGTAGTCCAGGAATGAAAAAAAATTTCCACTTTTAGATAACATAAAATATTCTTATTTTTTTAAACTGATCAATCGACACGCGCATATGCGTGTGTGAGCGTATGTATGTACATGATAATTGAATATGACATTGTGCAACCAGATAGCAGAAGGAAGTGTGAGTAAGCTATCAGTGAAGCATACATGCGAGCGACAAGCATCGCGACATAATAGAAACCTAAAAAAAATTAAGTGTGAGAACTAATTTATTATTTTGCACTTTTTACGTTAATTTTGTTTTTACGCTAATTACGTTAACCTTCTGATTCACGAGAATTGCAAAAAAAGTCTAATTCGCTGAACATTCAGTAAAATGCTACCTCGGAAATGAAATTGTATTGTTTTTATTTCAGAGCTAGCATTACATTGAATATTCAGCGGATTAAACTTCTATTGAAATTGTGGCTAATTAGAGGGTTTACAGAAAAAATGCAGAACAATAAATTAATTCTCATTTTGAATTTTTTTACAGTTACATTTGCCGCGGTGCTTGTCGATCGCGCGTATGCTTCACTGGTAGCTCACTCACACTTCCTTTTGCTATCCGGTTGCACAATGTCATATTCAATTAGCACACACGCATACACACGTACACACATGATTAGACATTTGTTTGTTTTTAATGTAAGTTTATTGCACGAATTTTTGAATTAGAATTTTCTTGCACGATAGGCTCACTTAGAATTTTATTAGACTCGCGATTGAATTGCACTGTACAAACCGCACGCGTCGATATCCTATCTTAAAAGAATGATGAGTCGCCGACATCCAGCATTCTGATTGGTTTAAGCATAGAAATGGCGCGGAAA
>JAWWMK010035120.1:0-12998 GCA_035047105.1 Galeopsomyia nigrocyanea
AGAAGCCGAGAAATCAATATTTGAAGAAATGCCGTTTTCGCCTATTTTCTGTGAGAAAAGCCCATTTGATTATAATGGGAAAATGCCGAAAAAGTCGTTCCTGCAGACTTTTCCAATGTTCACGAGCATTTTCCGATACTATACATATAGCTTCAACAAGAAGAGGAAAAAGGTCCGGAAGCCTTAGCATCAAAAAAATTTTTTTCCATTCTAGACCCCAGAAAAGTGTGTTTTTTTTAAGGATATCGTCATATACTGCGGCTCTTTCTCACTAAGTTGGCCGTGAACGGAATCACAATTATTTACCGAAATGAAAATGCTTGCACTTTACAATTCTTATTATTTAAAAATATATTTCTGGGTTGACAAATTAAATTGTCGAAAATTAATATAACTAACACAAGTACAGCCATTACAGGTTTATTGATTTTAATAAAGTAGATTGTTTCCAGCAAACTTGCAACTGGAATGCAAAAATGCGCGTAAAAAGATGTGTCCCTCACATTGATCAATATGACCACGAGCGCGCGTATAATGTATATGTTTCCACATGCTAATTGCTGTGAGAATCAGGAATAGCGGAGAGGCGAGCCGTGGCGGAATACACAATATACATCAATAAAGTAGCGCGCGTTTTCCTAAATAGATTGAGGCCATCATTATCGCTCAATTGTACACGAGGCGAGATATATAACACTCGCCACGGTCTAGCCGATTTTCATTGAGAATTCTCGTGAAATCACTCGTCCAGACTAATGCGTGGGAGACGTAACAAGTTGCTCCGTTTTTTTTGTATGGTTTTTTTTTCTTCTTATGATAGATGGCCTAATCGTGCGTCAAAATGAGATTCACATCAGCGGACTTTTTTGTTCGAACGCACGAGTGAGAAAAAAAACTGAAACTCTATTAAGTGGGAATTTATATCACGTCATCGTGCTGAAATTTTTTTAAAAACTGAAGCTTATGGATTATATTTTTAGAAGATAAAATAAAAAGCTTTTTATGCCATCAATCATAATTGTATATTGATGAAAATAGACATTCAACATAACTTTTACGACCAATTACAGTTTTTGGCATACTCAAGGAAATCACTGTTTTTATATTATGCTTCTCATGTGAATGCTGTTATCTGATTGATTGCAACATTAGGATTGAATTAAAAATAGAATCGACATGATAACAAACTGTGCAATAGCTAATTGGCACACTGTAAAGAAAGTCTTCTTGTAAAGAGAGGACAATAGTTTTGGACAAGACGAATTCTCTTGTTACAATGTGATTTTAATTCAGTGCAGATATAAATAATTCAAACTGAACCTGCAGTAATATTGGTTACCGTGCCAAATCTTTTCTGCAGTGCAAGTTTTTGCACTTTTAGGAAAATATTTTGTTCGTAGATAATATATAAAAACTCGAAAATAATTTCGCTAACACGTAACGATCATCAATTGAAGCAAATAGATTATACTGAATAGAATGCTCGAGTTTTAGGCAGCGATGATGTAAGATATCCGCATGTTATTCTACTGCTTACCCTCACTCCTCACGCAAATGGGAAGACAAAAATCGTTTAAACAGTGAAAAAATCGAATAAAAGAAGACTATTCTAAGTGTTTGCAAAGTCAATTCCACGCACGTGGAATAATTTTGGCCGACCAGAAAAAAAAATCGCTAATTAAAACATTACCCAATTTTTATTTCGATTGTACTCACTCCAAATATATAGTAAGTTAATTGCATTGATAGTCTATTTCCAAGTTGTGACAAAAATGGAAAATAATTGTTTAAAATTATTTTTTGCTTCTGTAAAATTTGGAATTTATAAGTTTATATTCAATTATAAAAATGTACATTGAACCCGTTCACAATAACTAAATTTTGGATTTTCAAGGTAAGTTACGGCTTTGTCGATAGCTCATAACGTCAGTACATATATCACTGAGAATGTTTTCAGATTTTTTTATCAATATTAATAACAATTAACAGCTACCACTTCGTTTCAAAATTTTTAAAAATTTTCATATAACTTTCTTTATATTAATGGTATGATAAAATAGGCACTGTAATATCTGTTCATTAGTGGGCAATATTTTGCCACACAACTCTTTCGTGCTCTCTCGGTGATGTTGGGTAAATTAAAGACTGTGCGAATTGCTTGCGCGTTGTCATGCGATGATGTTGATTTGCATGAGAATTAACTATACTCTCGATAGCAACAAAAATTCACCACTATATACGAAAAGGAGAAATATAAATTTGACACTAAACTTGATTCTCAAAGACACACTTCTATTTGCTTGCTCGACGAAATATTAGTCGTAACTGGTGTTGATTGCCGATGACCACTCGCATCATTGTTCGGCTTAGGTATAAGCGGATATACTTGCAGGTGACGCCAACGAGTCATACTATAGGATAAGGATTAAACTGTCTCTTTCCTTCGCATGGGGTCGAAAACTCAAACTCATAATATATGGCATCTCAACCTTTTGGCATATCATTAATATAGCACTCGGCGTATGTTAAAAACTTGAGCGCGTGGATTCCATTTGCGACGATAATAGATAAGTAATAACAATAATAGATAAGTAAAACCAGTAAATAATAATAATGTATGTAATGTAAAAATAATCAGCCACTTTACGATATTATAAAACAAAGACTTGAAACGTAATTATTACTAAAGAAAGTTGTTAAATGTCAATCAGCGTGTTGACTATCTTATAAACAAATTTTGCGTTATTAAAAAAACAAAAAATAGAAATCCTGGAATGGAACCTATGCGATAGAAATGTGCCTAACTGAACCAGATCGTTGAGTTATAGTTAACAGAGCCAGTCGAGAACAGATAATGAAACTGAAAACTGAAAAGTTTCTAAGATTATCGCTATTCCTCGGGTATACAAGTCAATTTGTTTTAGTAATCAAGTAACAACAAATCGGCTGTTTTTCATTGCAATATGCGTTAGAAATCTGTCCAGCAAAATCTTACGTTATTTCTTTTGCAATTGTATCATATATAAAGTTTTCCATTTCTATAAATTCAACGAAAAAATGAAATTTAATTGTAATGTATATCTTGTTATGTTACACAAAGGTTTTCATCTTTACAAGCATCCAAATTAAAAAAGAAACCCAATGCCATTCACTATATCAGTTTATCTAATCCTGGAAGTATTAATTATAGTTGTGCCGTGTTGACTGAGCTCGTATTTATCTAATTTGCTTGCATCCCTGAAATACTAGAATGATTCAGTTTAACCTGCCTTCAAAGAGAGAATGGTTGTCTTAATTAGAATAATTTTGAGTTTATTAAAAATTATATCAATCAATTTCACTATTTATGCTCACCTATACGAGCTCAACTATCAATGAATAGAATTAATAATAATAATAATTAATGATTGCTTTTATTTGAAAATTTAGTTGAATTCGAAAAAATGTTCATTTTTGATTATCGATTAATAGATAGTCTATCTGGTTAGAAGTTGTGTATTTTTGAACAAGTTACACTTACAATTGTAAAGGAAAAATATAAGAGAGCGAGTATACTTATTTTGAAATTAAATGGGCTGCCCGCGCGCAACACGGCGTAAAAAAAATGTGCGCGCGCAGATTTTATCAACTTAGGTTAGGTTTTTCGCGGAAACGGCGCGGTGTTCTTTTCTCGACCGCGCTCGCTTTGCCTTTCGCGCGAATTCCTTTGCTCAGAAAGCGCAAAAGAGTAAAATTCACCTGGCTGTTGTGGTAAGAATCTTAAACAATATTATTGTCGCTCACAAATTTTACATGTATTAATTTGATTATTTTATTCATTGGAATATTGTATAATGTATCGTATTTAATTTGATTTTTAAAACTTATTTTTTCCACGTGGTATCCATAACCTACCAAGATACGTATATCACTTTCTTTTGAAACGTGTATTTGGAATAAAAATTTCCGCATGTGCCATGAAAAGCTTTTCAGTTCGAATGCTTAATTTCATGCATTAACTTCCATGAGTTATAACTTACTTTGATTGTTTATTGTGGTTTAAATCACCTACGACCAAAGACGTGTACTCCAAATTTCATTAACGAATGTCCGTACGAATACTTATTTAAAATCAATTTGATATTTGAATCAAAGACAGTAATTCGTAAATAATAATGTAATTATTCAATTTAAACTCTACTGAAATGATTATTTTTTTCTAGGTTATAGTATGACCAAAGTTGATTCTCTATCAAAAAAAGGTAAAAATAATCAGAAAATGGGTGTACGAGACGGTTTGGTAGCAAAAAAAGCAAATCAATCGAAAGGTTTACCTGTCAAGAAAGATGTACCATTGAAAGCTAAAAATAAAGGAAAGGGTAAAAATGTAACAGCCCCAAAAAATGTGGGTCAAAATAAAAATAACAAAAAAGCTTTGAAAACAAAGGAATTGAAGCCAAAAGCTGAAGAACCTGAAGAAGAGGTTGATTCAGAAATGGAGTCTGACGATGAGTCTATGGAAGAATCACCACAAAAGAAAGGAGTTAAGATGTTCGAGGGTCTACAAAACAAAAACAGTGATGATGACTCAGACGAAGAAGAAGATGATGATTCTGAAGTTGCTGGAGGAAGTGCTGAGGAAGAAGATGATGATGACGATGAGGATGAAGACAAAGATGACGAAGAGGAAAATGAGGAAGGTGAAAGTGCAGACGAAAGTTCAGGTGGTTTGAAGGCTCTTCTGGGGGAGAGTATGGATGATGATGAAGATGATGATGATTTTGATGAAGATGATGAGAGTGAAGATGAATCTGAGGCTGAAGCTCTGGCTGAATTTGAAGAAGAGTTACGCAAGGAGAAAGGTGCAAAGAATGAAGACGAGGATGACGATGATGATGATGATGATGATGAAGATGAAGATGACGACGATGATGACGAGGATGAGGACGGAGAAGATGAGAAATCTCCAGGATTAAGTGCTCTCCTTGGTGACAGTTTAGTTGATGAAGAAGATGATAGCGATTTTGATGATGAAGGTCAAGAGGGCTCTGATGAAGACATAAGTGACGAAAGTGAAGAAGATGAAAAATCTACTCCTCCTAAAAAGAAGAAAGCTCAAGAAGAATCCACTCCTCCTAAGAAGAAAAAGAAGGATCAAGAAGAAAGTCCAAAACCTCAGCATTTGTCACCCGAAGAGCAAGCTAAACTAGATGCTAGAACCATCTTTGTAGGAAATGTTCCTAAGGATACAACGACCAAAGCTATCAAGCAATTTTTCAGATCTTGTGGAGAAATAGAAAATATACGTGTGAGGGGAGTAGTTTCAGAAGACAGTAGAATTTCACCAAAAGTTGCAACCATCACAAAGAAAATGCACCCAAAAGTGCAAACAGTCTATGTTTATGTAGCTTTTAAAGATGCAGCTTCTGCTAACAAGGCACTTGAATTCAATGGCAAGAAATTAGGTGATAATATATTGAGAGTTGATTTGTCAAGCAAAAGCAAAGAGCATGATCAGAAAAAAGCAGTATTCTTAGGAAATTTACCTTTCGGTAAGTCTCAATTAACTTTCCTAAAACAATGTATTTAACAAATCATAACAAAATTTAACGACTAATTGCTTATTTCAGATATTACTGAAGATGAAGTACATGCTCACTTTACCTCTTGTGGTAAAATTGATTCTGTTCGCCTCGTCAAACATCGCCAGACAGGATTGAATAGAGGTGTTGGCTACATTAATTTTGTTGAGTCAGACTCTGTTACTTTGGCTTTGGAATTAAATGAAACCAAGCTGAAAAATCGTCAGATAAGAGTAAGCCAATCCAGCCCTGAAAAGAAGAATAAGAAACGAAAGCAAGGTAAAAAGCAAGGCAATGAGCAGTCTGGACAAAAGAAATTCAAAACTGCTAAGGGAGAAGCTAGAGCTGCAGTGAGTTCTGATTTTATTTTATTTTTTTCTTTACTTTGGCAGTTTTTTCAATCTGAAATTTATTACAGGATGGTGCTGGGCAAAGTGACAAGAAAAAGAGATCTCAAGGAGAGAAGAAAAGAGGAAAATCAAGCGGTAGTGAAAGCTCATCTCCAGCTAAATCGCCATTCCAAGGACAGCAAGCAGGTGGAACAAAGAAATTCAAGAAGAATAAATCAGATAAAAAGAAAAAGATTATGTCAGAAAAACTAACGTCAACAAAAAAGACAAAGACAACTGATTAAGATAATTTAGATATTAGATAACTAGGTTTTTATTTTGGATCTATTTTTTTGTAATACGTGTCTGTTGATGAATGAATGTGTATACAGTCTGACGTCCTAATAATTCAAATTGAAAAAAAAAGTCATTGAGAAAAATCTAGAAATGATTGTATTTTAGTATACTCAATGCACAAAATGAAATGCGTTTTATAAATTAATCGTAGATAAATACATTTTTTTCCTTAAGAATCCTCTTCATCATTTTTATTCATGTTTGTTATTCTATCTTTAAGTTTTGTAGGAAAATAATCAATATTTTTTAAAGCACATAATTTGCAAAATCGTTTAGCATAGAACAAACTACATTGCATACACACTGAATTTTCACATACACTGCAATCTGCACCAAGTGTCAAAATTTCACCTCTATTGGGGGGACTGAAAGGATCCTTCATAATGTAACAATCTTCAAGAAAAGTCAAATGTTTTGAAAACGGTGGATTATTCCCTTTGTAGTCATAACGTTCTTGTAAATTGCAAATATAACATCTCCACAGACTTCTGACTTTTTTCTTCGCATTCTTTTTATTTTCAGCAACTGGTTCATCTTGAATATCTACGGGTGATTCTACAGTTAGTTCTTTTGATCCGCCAGTAATGGTTTCCATTCTAAAAAAAACAAAATTAACTTTTAGTTCAGGGTAAAATAGTATCAAAGACGTAAGTATATCACTGTAAAAGAAGTCTAAAAATTTAGTTTGACATTTTTAAAATATTGTAATATTTCTGAATAAATGTAAAAGTTTGCTTATTGAAAGGAATCATTAAACCAAAAAAAGAAGAAAGTAAACAAGGATTTGTAAATTAAATACGTGATTCAAATTATAAATTTTATTTAAAATAAATTAAATGTATTTACATCAAAGAACATAACAAAACGGTAAAAGTTTAGATATTAACTTTTGTCAGATTTTAAAGTAGCTTCTACTTTTTGTGATTCTATTGGCCACCATTGAGGTTTTACAATTTTCAAGGTACAGTTTTTAATAGTTAGTTTCTTTGAAGCTAAGGCTTCTGCAATTCGTATTAATCCTATTGCAACTTTTCCTTCTTGATTTATAATTTTTCCAACAATTTTTTCTTTTTCATTTGTAATTTTTTCATCAGCATCAAATTGTTGATTTCCAGCATCATCCAATATCAGTGGCATTATACGTTTTCTGACAACGCCTGTGTGATGTATTCGAGCAGTTAATTCTTGACCAATATAACAGCCTTTATGAAAGCTAACACCATGTAAATAATCACAATTCATTTCCAAGGGGAATGTTACTCCTGGTGGTAAGTCTTCAACACCTTCGACAACACCAAGCTTATAACGAAATGCTCGATAGTCAGCAATATTTTCAGATAATGTGATATTTGAGTCTACATGTTTAATAATTTCATGATGAGAAACGTTGGATTCGGTTAATATTCTCAAACCTAGTTCAGATATTCTTGGATCACTGTATATACAGATATTTTCAACTAATTTGCTTGCTTTGCCATCACTGCTCCCACAAGGGAAAATTCTGCCAATTGATTTGGATTTTTCTCTGAGTTCATCAGTGTTTTGAGTAGCTGAATTCTCGTCATAAACTACCCATACTTTCATTTTATCATCGACAGGTTGAATGTCAACTTTTCTTCGCAGTTTGTACATTTTTAAATGTTTAGATAAATTATTCACAATTGCATTGTCGCACTCAACATAAAACATATTTTCCTTTTGAGATTTGTAAATAATTGTATCATATAAAACCCTGCCTTTGATATTTAAAAAGACGGAATATATGCTGGTAGCTCCTTCTTTCAAATGCCGCATGTCATTTGTAATCAAACCTTGTAAGAAATCTGACACTTCTTCTCCTTCGAGACATAGTAAAGATCTTTGGTGTAAGTGTATAAGACTTTTTGAAGACGTATGTGCTGATCTGCATTTTGAAAAGCCTTGACAAATGAGTTTTTTTGTATTTTGAAGCGTAGAAATTCTGAATAATTTAATCATTATGATTTATCTCTTGCAAAAGATAGTATGAATTTTTATCACAGATAGAGAAAGTAGTGTATGACACAATATTATGAAGAGAGTTATTATTTTCCAGTAATAAGCAAATTTTTACAGTAAACAACTAAATGACTAAAATGTACTCTTGTTTCTTAACCTTACTATATAAATATAAGTATGATTTGAAATTCCTTAATATTGCACTCGGAAGTATTTTCAGTTTGTAATTCAAATTTTTCAACTCAACATTTTACAAAAATGAGAACTATTCCGACCAAAGCATATAAAATTTTATAAAATTAAAAATTACTCTTGGATCTTTCGCACGTAATGACAGAAATGGACAAAATGCTGACAAGCAGACGACAATTTTACTAGAGTTCTATGATTGGTTGATCAATAAGATGTTACAGCCAATGAGAAGCTCTCCTTTAAAATCACAAATTTCTGAATATAGCGCCGAGTTAATTTTTTTTATTAAATATAATTAAAATTCATTATTTCTAGTTATAAGTTATTAATAATTTAGTGCCTATTTCTTGTTCAGAAAGTTAATAATTTCCATCTTGCTAATATCATTTATGAGTGCAATATTGTTGATTATTCTTTTTATAAATTTACTAAACAAGAGGGTATTTAAAGTCATTCTAAAATCCATAATGTATTCCATGAATTAAAGAAAAATCGTATCAACGCTAACTTTTTTTCTAATTATAATTCAGTCGCGTTGCTATACAAGCGAGTATCTAACGAATGATAAATTGTTTGGGACAACTGCTATCACCGTACATACACCGCAGTATGAGTAAGGGTTTGCAGGTGCACGTGCAACATTGCATATTCGACAGAGGTGCATTCGTTCGATGTATAGGTTTGTTTGCAAAGCGAAGCTTGTTTGGATATAAATTAGAAGCCAGTGGTGTACAATATGATAGGGGATAGCACACAAAATTGGGTCAGCGATTTTCATCGAGAGAAAGAACGAGTGCGCAGCCCTGTAGTATAGTATATGTCGGTGCAGTGTGTGTGTGTGTGTGTGTGTGTGTGTGTGTGTATGTGTGTGTGTGTGTACAAAACACGCTCCGTTGTTAAACAAGTGCACCGCGTAGAAAAAAAAACTTGTTTGCTTAGACGTATATATATATAAATATATACACGATTCGCCCTCGCACGCACACGTTTGAAAAAATAAAAGTACACGAGGGCCATTCTTTGCATGTTCAACAGAGTTCGGCTTTTTGCGCGCCCACTCTCTCTCTCTCTCCTCGTCTCTCTCTCTTTCTATTGAAAATACTCGCAAGCTGCAAAGCTTGCGTTGTGCTAATTCCCAGCTCTTTTTTTTACTCCCTCCGTTTTTGGAACGTTGTTTGTTTTCGCGATTTATTATCTTGCCTTTGTTCGCATTCAAACGATGACTTTGCAGAGTTTAAAATAAACAATTCGCCAACATTCGCACTATTCGCAGGTAAATTAGCTGCCGTTGTAATTCTTGGGACGCATTAAAAATGGTTAAACGTTTATCATGGATATTCGATAGATTCTTATGGGTCTTGTAGTAAACTTTCACGTAAAATTTAAATGCACGGAACAAATAATTACTCTTGTTCCAAACGAATAATGTTGAAAAAAATATTCAGTAAAATGTCATCTATGTTTAAATAAAACAAATGCGTGCTTTACTTTTTTTATTATTTTTTTTTGTAATTTGAATTTACTACAACGTAGTTTTTATTTCAATGTTTAGACAAATTTATGTTACAAAAGGTACAAAGAAAAATTAAGCACGCATTAGTTTTATTTACATGGATAACAATTATCTGAATATTTTTTTTCAGCATTATTCATCTGGAACAAGGGTAATTATTTGTTCCGCGCGACAAAACTTGGCATGAAAGCTCATTATACCTATGAGTATCTATCTATGACAAAAGAAATCATCGGAAAGTATGATTTCAATGTTATTGTCGCGACTGTCATGGAAAACTTCAGTCACAACGACTCAATTTATTTATGTATAAGAGTAGTTTTTCGTTCCGCAAGTTCAAAATTTTCTATGACGTTCCTTACGATAATAGTGAGCTTTTCCAACCATATAAAAGCTGCAAAACAATCATGGCTTTAGAGTGTTCGACCTTAATCAGTTAAACCCGAGTTAATCCACATTTCACCCCTTTGAACCATCTCCAAGGGTATTGAAGATTTTAAAGCGATAAAGCGATGACTACGAGTCATATGATAGATAGATAGATAGATAATGGTTTATTGTAAAAAGTATATACAAAAATGAATAACATAAGATTCGTAATATTACATTGTCAAATTATCACAGTTGGGTTACAAAATGTACACAGCCAATTATATCACATTATTACTGATTATCACAGTTTCGTCATGAGAAACATAAAGAATGAAACATAAAGACATAATAAAAATCCATAGACTGGCACTTTTTTTTTGGCAAATTGGTTTCGTTTAATCTCCAACGATGCGTTCTTCAGTCTCATAAACGCAATCAGTATGGGAGCGTCATCCCGCGGAGAGATACAACGATATAAATAAATATCGAGACAGCAGCAGCAGCAGAAAGTCTGGCATTTCATGGGAACATCCTTTGCAGGTTTCGCGCAACGACGCGGATCTCGAGATAGATAAGCGTTAATACACAGGTTAAGGTAGAATGAAGGCAGAGCGGCAGGAGAGTAGTACGCAGCTCAGCGCAGTACCTTCTAGTACTTTGGCCTTGAACGTGGGGGAAAACGTTGACCTCGCCGCGCGCGTTCCAATCCGCGTGTAACCGGTCACAGGGCTCTTTCGCGTCTCTCCCTTTGCACGCTCTCTCTCTCTCTCGCTCTCTCAGCTGCGCATTATCCGTGATACGTACGAAAATGTTACGTGTCTGCACGCTCTTTCTTTCTTTCTCCCTCCTTAATTCCTTGCTCGCGCACGACTAGTAATGTATACGTATATACCGCACGGACACGCGCAATTGCCAATTTAAAGCGATCGCGCGGTTCATTGATCTCTGCCACACTACGGCTCGTATACATATATAGCGTATGAAAAGAGAGGGGGGAGACGGATCACAGACAGAGGGAGATCTATAATTAGAAATCGATCGATTTATCGTGCAATTTTTAATTTGACAATCAGACAGCGATGACGGACTCTATATATAAGCCGATGAACTGCGCGGACGAACTTAGCAATTATCTTATCTTTCGCTGAAAAATGTACAAGATGAAACTGCGTCACCGAGATAATGCGACATTTTCAAATTGCACCCCGTTTTTTTTTACGAGCTGTAAATCAGAAGAAGAAAAAAACGTGCTTTGCAGGCGAAAGCATCGCGATGAAAAAGGCAAATATAAATCAGCAGAGCGCGGTAAAGGTAATTAAGCGTCAGGCAATAAGTGCAGAGAGAGGGAGAGGAGCTCGTGGGAGGTCTCTGCTGATTAGGATGCCGCTGTTTCGCTCTCTGCAGGCCGCCCAGGGATTTGTCGTACAAATACGACGTGTGCACTGAGAGGACGACGAGAGACGAGAGCTCTATCTCTATCTCGCTTGCGAGAGCAGAGAGAGGCTCTAACAAGCAAGCATTGCAGGGCCACGATCGACTTGATGCTGCTGCTGCAACCTGGCAGCAATTCGCTTTCTCCCTTTCTGCACCTACCTATCCTATATCCTACAATTCCTATTCCTCAACACTGGCACGATTGCACTTGGGTCTAGTTGCATTTGGCCACTGTCCTGATTTTTTTTTTATTTTTACGATGCGCCTACTGACCGAAGGACCTCTTGAATTTAAGGTTGAATTTTATCTAATCCATGTTGAACGATGTAGTTATGCTACGTAATGTTTTACTTTTCGGGTAATTCGGATTGATCGGCAGATTACTGCTGAAATATTGATGGGATTTCTTTACATTGGACATTTATTAATATTTGAAAATTATTGAAATTATGAAACGATATCTATAGCGGTTTCTGCACTGAAAAAAAATATCCTCTTATATCAAAAAGATTCCTCTTGATATAAGAGGATTTTCATCTCAATATAGCTGCATAATTATTCTTTTTGTAACAAGAGGATTCTTTTTGGTACAAGAAGAAATATTCTTGATACAAGAGTAATCCTTTTGTCGGAAGAGGCAGTTAGTCCTTTTCCAAGAGAAATAATTTTGTAACAAAATTATTTTATTTAAACTTAAATTCCTCTTGTTACAAGAAGCCTGTTTTTTTCAGTGTGTAGAAATTAGATACAAATGTTTTCTTTATGCATTAATTAAAAATTTATATTTTCGCCGTTCATTCAGACTAAAAAAGAGGGACTGCTTTATTTTTAGGATGTTAAAACTTTATAAAAATTGGATTCGTTAAGAAAAATAAACGCATGGCTTATTCGCTGAAAATTCATTTTTAGCGAAGGCAATTTTTTTATTTTTACAAATAACATAGTCGGTATGTTTTGTGCGAGAAAAAAAGCCACTTTTTTAATTGAAAATAACGAACATCGCCAAAGTGGCGTTATTTTATAACGAACGTCGCCAATGTTACAGTTTTATTTTCAGTTTAATAAAAAGTGGAGTTACGATTTCATTATTGTTTATACTCAAAATCAAATTATTGACTAAAAAATAACGAATACCCTGTTAGAAATGATCACGAAATATTCGCGAATAGTTAAGGAATTTTTCGGCTAACGTGAAAAATGAGCCTCATAATTCACGAATTATGGTGCGAAAATCATCACGTTATTAAGCACTAAATTCGTGAA
>JAWWMK010035131.1:0-12994 GCA_035047105.1 Galeopsomyia nigrocyanea
GCCGGAAAAAAGTAGTTCCTGTGGACTTTTCTAATGTTCACGAGCATTTTCCGGCACTATATACCTCAAGGAAGAAGCAGAAAAAATTCCGGATGCTCTAGCGTTACAATGTATTTTTGCCATTTTAGGCTTCAAGAATCGGCATTTTTTTTTATAGATTTCGTCATATATACAAACTGAAATGATGTTTATTACACTAACAAACTACGCTAATTCATTCATAGAATTTCCGTATACACTGAGCAAATGTTTGCAGTACTTATATACACCTTCATTGGAACAAAAATGGAATATTACTCGGAAACACGAAAGTACATTAAAGTTGATGAAGCATTTCTACGAGCTCATTACAAGCGAATAACCGAAATTGCGTAATCACGTTCTAATTGAAAATCAAACTGTCGTAATACACCTTGGAATTGACGGAAAGCAACGACGCAGCGGAGCAGAGTGAGAGCAATTTGATAATAAACACAAGCGCCCGGCAAAAATTATTGACATTGGCGGATCGTCGATCAAAATTAACCGTGTGCCCCTCTTCCTCGATTATATCAGCAAATTTCTCCTTGGCTTACCACGCAACGTCAAAACTAATTATGTAAGCCACAAAAAGGGACAGAGCAGAGCGAACGCGCGCGCGCGCGTATGTGTGTGTGTGTGCAAGTGTCCGTTCTTTCTCGCATGCATTTCGAAAACATGAAAAAGAAGCACGACAACGAGGCTATCCTCTTCTTATTGGCGATCTCATCAACAACGACAACGAAAAAAAAGAAGAAGAAGAAGAAGAAGAAGAAAAGGAGGAAGAAGAAGGTAAAGTGCCGGACGCCTCTCGCGACGTCTTTTTGGATTGCGTGCGAGTCGCGTCGCGCCGCACATCATCAATGCATGCATTCCCGAGGTTCATTGGCACAAAGATAAGTCGCTTGCACACGCATATACACGCCGCCACTGCGAGAGAGAGAGAGAGTGAGAGAGAGAGAGAGAAAGTCACACCTGTGAGAGGGAGAGAGAGAGAGAGAAGAGCACAACTCGGGTCCAAGATAAGCGGCCAAGCGACAAAAAGAGGAGGAGGAGGATCACGTTTCGAGAGCAGCTACTCCGCTTTCGGCCAAAACCACCGAGTGAGAAAGAGCGTGAGGGCAGAGAGGATTTTAGCCGCGAGGAGGCGAGAGCCCGGAAGAAAAGCGGTTCTCCATTAGCTTGTACCACGATAGCCCTTTGTTGTCGTGCGTGTTGGCCCAATGGCGAGCTTGCTTTCTGCACTTGTATGTTCGGTTCTACATGTATACTTTTTTCACGTGAAGTATTTATAATGTTTTAATAGCTTATTAATTATACATCATTCTGTAATAATTTATCAGCAAAAAAAAAAGACAAGAATGTTTGTTCTGTAAAAATGTCAAAATTGCATATTTTTATCACGAAGAGATTATAAATATCTAGTAAAATAACAAGTAGAATATTAAATGTTCTGTTATTGCAACTAGGTTGCATTTCATAATTTACAAATTACTTCAAAGTAAATGATAAATAGTCAACACGACAGGTGAAAAAATTTGAAAGAACCATATTTTGAGGCATCGGGAAACACCAACAGCATAAAATTTCACACGCGGCGATAAAGACTATAAGCAAATCCATCTAGCGTTAAAAATCGTATTCAATGACACATAAAACATCGCATTGGAAAATACTTACATCTATAGTAATTATACTTTTGCAAATTCATTTGAAAAAGTTAGTTGAATTCCGAGACTTTCATAATTGAAGTATCCTACTAATATATAATTCAAACAGGTCGATATGAGTCGACGAAGTTCGTTCTAACATTGCACGAATTAAACACTAAAATTTTATTCGTAAATCCTCAATACGGAATAATTGATGCGATTTCGTTTGCAAGTTGCTTCTAGACTGAAAATCGTCGGAAAGGTAACAAGTTTGCAGCCGAAGCTTAATCGAATGACGACGAAGCTCTGCGCCTCCGCTACAGCAGCGTCTATGTTTGTTAATATTCGTACCGAAGCAAGTAATGCTCGGCGCGCATCGTCGTATACGGCAACTGCAACGTGCACCGGCTCTGCGAATTCCCTTTGAAAATATCGTACGTCGGCTGTTGGAAATTATTGAATTACTGTAAGCGCGCTCGCGCTGAATTATGTAGCGTACGATGCGCAAGTCTTCTCTCTCTCTCTCTTGCTCTATGAACGCGGCCCACTCAACAGCAATACGCCTCGATTAAACGTTAATGCTATCTTTAACTATTATATGAAGCTTTGGCGCGAGACTCGCGCGCTTCGAACGCCCTGCTTTTAATAAAGTAACGCGTTGCGCAACTGATTTTACGAACGAGGTATGAATACGCTTTTTTATTTGGGATGGTATTGTTATCGTAGTTCTGACTTTGAAAAGTAAGTATGATAGGTACTTTGTAGGAAGCTTGTGAGGATTTTATGTAACATACAAAAAATGATTTGCCTTGTTATCGTAAAAAAATTTGGCTGCAAATAAAAGGTCAATGAAGTAAAATTCCATCCCTGAGAAGAGCTCTCCATCTTTTGGAAGTATAAGTGAACAAGATACCAGCATAAATTGCGACATTTATTTGTTCATCCAACTTATTTAATATCAAATATTGAAATATCGCCTTTCTTTCTTATTTTATAAAAATCCTGCTGCAGCTTTAACAAACTTTTACCAGACGACGGAATCTAAATATGTGCGAAAAAAAGAAAGCGTAGGAAACCATAAAAGTATACATAGTATAAGTTTAAAAAAAATGCAAATCGCACATGAGCGTTTATCTTAAGAATAGTGTTCACAACAAGAATAGCTAATCTGACCTACTACGAGAGTGCAACAACGCTCCTCTCAGTTCATTTCCAAGACGAACAGCCTATATAAATTAAGAGCACTGAGACTCAAGGAGAAATCTCAGGGAAGAAGCACTTGCTCGCAGCTCGACTCTTGCTGTGTTGTACACACAAGCAAGGTCAGGTCGTGCAATGTGCAAACGACGACGACGTTTTAAGCATCGCTGGCGCTCGCTCGCTACTAGCGTTTTCCAGCGGAAAATCGCAATCCACAGAGGCAGCAGCGCGGAGTAAACGCGCTGTGACGCGCGCACCCCCCGAGCGAGCGACGCAGCAATAGAATTTTACGCGCGCGCCGCATCTAATAGCCGCGAAATAAAACGAAAGCGAGATAGTAGCGAGCTCCTTCAGCGCTTAACTAGGGAAATTGCTTTGGCCTTAGCTTCCAAGTGCGCATTTAAAACGTTTACAGCTTTATTGTTTGTGTACTCCCTTGCACACGCGTGTGCTTGCACGACTAGAATCTCGTTTCATATCTTTAAGTGTCAATGACTTTTATATCGAGTGTGCGTACTATGATTAATTTGAATTTTTCAAATGGTACCTTATATGGTTTTTCCACCAAATTTCGGACTGATTAATCAATAATTAACTAAAATATAGCGATTTTAGTGAATTCGCATGGCCAAATTCCGCGACAGTATTACTACAGTGCGATTCAAATTCTCTTGCTTTCAATTCTCTGGCGTGTCCCACTATAGTTGACTTCAGCTAAGTTTTACTACTGTATACATGAATTTTTATTCATTTATGAGATTTATATATTTTTATACTTTTCTATAATAGTCTGATTTACTTTTTGCAAACATCATTTGAATTGGATTATTATATAATGCTGCTATAAATGACAAACTTGAAATTTAATTCGATTCCTCTCGCATATTTTCCAGTTGTTAAATAAAAATCAATCAAAACCGCTGACCAAAACGACATTGACTTTCATGACACGCGAGATACTTCAAACATCTTCGAAATCTTCGCATAAAGGTATATGTACAACCGCAAAACCCGCGCATAAAGAAAGAAGAACCGACAGATAACTTCAATAACATCGCAACCAAGCCTGAATACATAACACACGATAACCGCAAGACCTTCCCCTGGCATATATGTACAAATACACCCAATGCGTTATAGATGCAAGCACCTATATACTGGCTAGAGTATACGTGGCAGTAAATTGACGGTGGCGTGGTTCTCTCACTCTCTCTCTCTCCCTCTCATCCGGCCTGTTTTACGAGTCTGCCGCGACTTATCGCGAGTGAGAGAACGACGCGGCCGCTCGCGGCACATGTGCAGGCACAGCTATTCGCACGCCAATATTTGCTCACTCTCGCGGACTTTGCTGCCGCCGCTGCGGCGGCCAATATAACTCGGTCCGTCGGATTACACGCTGCTCACGTTCTCGCACCCCCTCCCTCGCGCACAACTATGGTCAGCAGCCCAGTAGCAGTACCAGCCTCTATACTCTTCTCGCGCTATATTCTCGACAATGCTGTATATCGATATGCCTTGGCTACCTCTGTTGTGCGATCGCGTCAGATTTATACGATGGGAAACTTTATTTTTGTCTTTTTCTTTTTTTTTAGTCCTACGAATTTGATTCGTTTTTTTTCCCGATAATTTCGCTCGCGTAGATGATATCCGATTATTCGTGGATCGCGTGTCGAGTGGCATTACACTACGAGCATGGCAAGTACAAGTGCTTGTGCTCTATTCGAATTTTTGATCGATATACATATATAGAAGCCTAGGTACAATACATGAAGTTCGACAACGATAATCTGAATGACCCTTGTGGTAGATCGTTTAAAAATCCATCGTTGGTTATCGAGGGTACTCGTGGAGAATGCTCAATAATAACTACACGATTTGGTGAGAATATTCCGTTGATATTAATCCGAATGAAAAAGGAAAATTGGCTCATTTGTAAACGCGACATTTAGCGAATCAATTAGCGGATGTACGAGGATTCATGACTGACCACGAGAGATAGTATTCAATCAAAAATCGTAACTCTAGTATTGTACAAGTGGATTGTATCAATAAATGCTCTATACCACAATTTAACTGGTATTCGACGCGTAAAATCGTGTTCTATCTCCCGTAATTCCCCAAATTATCTTAATATTGGAATTCCTATTCTGTACGCTAATACTCGCTTACTACGATGATTATCGTCATTAATTGTTGATTGGATAGCTTTCTACCTCATCAACCACTCGGTCTGATCGAACGACGCAGCGAGAAATCGTTTTTATTTTTCGGATCAAAAGAAAAAAAAATTATTATTCTTCGCTTCACTCCACCCGAAAAATATTTAGCACTCATCGCTTCACCAGCTCGCCGTTGGCTATATGGCATGTTCGCACGTCTCTTGCTCACGGGAGCACGCGATCTTAATTGGTGCATTCCGTGGCGCGTCGTCTGGGTGTCCACCTTCGTTCGCGCGAGCCGCGACCATTGCGGAGACAAGATCCAACATGCGAGCCACGTCGATACCCTAATGAAGCAAATTTGCATCCATACGCTACGACGACGTGAAACGACACAATAAAACTGATCATTTGCTTGGGCTGCACCTGTGCCATGCCGTGTGTGCGCACGCGTGGGCGCGGAGAAAGATTGAGAGATGAGCAAGTCTTTCTTCAGCTGGCACACGCGGCTTGCTATCCTTTCTTTTTTTTCTGTAGTCTTGAATACATTTGAATTGAAAATTTGGCGGGGCTCTTTAGGGAGAAAGGATGTGGATTTTTTCTGAGCGGTGTCGATTGTTCGGACGCGTGGATTTTTTTTTTTTTTTTTTGATGGGATGGATTTACATTCAGTGATGAGCAATTATTAATGTTTTTCTCGTAGATTTTTCGTTCTTTCGAACTGTTTGCTTGTAATTTGGATTCAAAACCAAAGTATACTAAATTGATGTATCATATAGATAAGATTGTAAAACTACTAATTGGATTAGATTAGATAAACCTTTATTTGCATGAGAAAATTTTTAAAATTTACATAATTGTAAACATAACATTATATACATATCATCAACTACGAAGATGTTATTATGAATTGAATTGTTTTAAAAAAAGGTTTCTTTTTCGAGTAATTAAACTCATCTGTCCTATTGGAGCACAAAACTTATTTATTCCTTACTTAAGAAACCTTTTTCTAAAGAACTTGGGAGCAGCCTGAATAGGCAAAAATCTAAATAGAATTGTTTTAATCCAAACATTTATTCTTTAAGGCTCTGGTTAGTATTATTTTAGTTATATCGATGAACATTTCTAAAACAGAATAACGATTCAATCAAAAATGCATCTGTTTTCAAAAAAAGTAACTACATTTATATTCGCATATCTGCCATTGCCATATTACTGTCACCACTATTTTCGATTAAATAAATTTTAATTGACATAATTATTCAGCAGTCATATCATGCACTGCGTATAAACGTCAACCTCATCGAACCGATCGTCGACACGTTTCTCTCTCGTTTAAATTTCACAGGTGTTTATTCTCGGAAACCGCTCAGTCCCAAAGATCTACCGACAAAGATACACGTTTCGTGCTTTCAAAATTTGAAAGACACAAGATGAATTTAAAAACGTTGTAATTTATGAGATAAAATATATTGTTAATTAACCATAAATAAAAACCAGCAAATATTATTATTTTTACAATCAATTTACTGAAATGTCTACTAAAGCAATTCTCATGCGGTATATATTTAGCAATCGAAACACAAGCATCAAGGAGTCCATTTCCGCTTCGCCATCTATATTTAGAATAGTATATTACAGTCTGGATTGCACATAAGTTACGACCATTCGCATTCACTTACGCATTATTTTGTAGGGCTTTCAAAAAATTAGATAATACAAGTGTAGAAACGAGCAGGAGATACAAGCGGGTAGATAACGGACTTGCACACACACATACACACACACACACCAACACACACGCTTGCACGCGGCCACGCAAAGTTAAGATTGATGTATATGCGCGCGGCGGGAAGCTGCCTGCATCGTGCCGGAGTGAAATAAGAAATTAAAAGGGGCAAAAAAAAACAAGATAAAAGGTATAGCACACGAGCTCAAAGGCGAAATTTAATTTTGAACGGATCGCAAGAAGAAAAAAAAAAGAACAAGAAGAAGAACGAAGTAACAGGAGGATCGACCACTCTCTTTTTTTTTCTTCGTCCGACTTGCGAGTTTGATTAATTGAGTACGAAACGGGGTGTTATCGAGCTACCGTTTGTAATGAATTCACCTGGAATATATAAGGTAAAGCTCATCGCTAAATATATATATGCATATCACTCTCTCGCGTAAGAGAGTCGCGTACCTTTTGGAATGTCGTAAATCATGATTAGGCTGTGCAATGTGTACGTTTTTCGATAAAGCAATATAATTGGTATTCGTTGGACGCAAAAGTGCATCAATTACAACCAACCTACGTGCGTATATGCTCTTCCTCGAGTGCATATAACCAACGTGTAGGAAGAGATAAAAGACGCAGACGGTAAAAGAGAAATGTATATATATCGAGAGCTCGCTCGCTCGCTCGCTGCACGCGCCGCCGCCACCGACGCCGTAATAATGATTCAGATGTCTGACACGCCTGCGCCGCCTGTAATTTCGTTCATCGATTATGCAATGGTGCGCCGGGCGAGGATGAGTTAATGCCACGATTAAAAGACGAAAGAGCAGCGCGCGTACTTCTTCTTTTTTTTTTTACCTTTCTCCGTACAAGGCTAATGGTCGTTAATCCACCTCCCGGTATATATGCAAGTGTGTTTATTTAGTCGCAGTGATTCAAGACTAAGCGGCACGATAGAGAACATTGAAAGCGATGAGATGTAGCGAGACTGTGTTTTGCGTTCAAGGGATTGCTTGGGTGCGTCATTTATTAAGGCTTGCCGCGCGCTATAGCGCCTCTCGAGATTGAGTCGTCTTTTGTGACTGATGGTTTCCAGCAGGTGTGAACGTTGTATCGTGTACTTGCAGTCATTTTTTTAGATGGTTATGGTTGATTTTCCAGTGACACTGTATAGTTAAATTTTTTATTTTTTATTTTAAATCGAGCATAAATTTAAAGGTATGTAATAAATTCAGAGATTTTTGTTACCATTTCACCTGACAAAACTCAAAATAATCGGTCCTTATAATAAATTGAATTTTCCTAGTAGCATTAAAATACAGTAAAGAAGTACATTTTTCGTGCAACACATCATTCATTACAAACGCACACCATCGCGGCTAAACATAAAACTATTACATCGACCTATCGAACGTAAGCCAGTCAACAGCGAATCGATTTCGAAGTTATAATTATTCAATCAAAGCTCGCTCGATGGCGGAATTAATAATCAAGCAAAGTGGGAAACGAGCAAAACTCTCCGCCAGCAATATACAGCGGTACGCTTATATAACAAAACCTTCGGCGCTTATATATATATATATATATATATATATATATACAATACAGGCGTCTTCCTTGGGCTTGCGCGTATATAGAAGACGTGCTCTCGCGCGCGCGCCAAGATAAAGCCGAATAATTATAAACCTCAAACACGCGGAGCTGCCGCTGCAGCCGCCGTTGCTTGAAATTTAAACAAAGCTATCTCTCTCCCACTCGCGTAATATAAGTTCGCACCTCTCGCCGCGCATATAACATCCAAGGTGGTGAGAGTGCGAGAGAGAGAGAGAGAGAGAGAGCAAAGCTTAATGCGCGCAACTTTCTTAAGTTTTAGCTAGGAACAAATCCCAAACTCCCGTTTACAAAGGGCGCTGCTGCGAATTAACGCGAGCCAACGGATGCGCCGAGCGTGTTAATGCAGCCACCGACGCCGCTGCTGCGTGATGAGAGATTCATCTACTACTACTTGGGTAAACGACAGAAATAGATGGATCTGACGAGAGACGTGCTGCTGTGACAGCATTTTCCGTTGTGTATTGGATGATAGAAGTTTGAAGGAATACGACGACTGTTTGGAAAGAGATGATTGAGTGTTTGATTATTTTATGCTCGGTTATTTATTTTTCGATATTTTTTGCAAATTATATGTAGTTTGTTTTTGAATTGTTGAAAAATGTTTGTTATATGAAGTTCTTTTTTTATTGAAAGTGAATATATTCACAGATGAGCTGTGCTGAATAAATCAGAAGGTCTTTTTCCCCTTTTTGCTGCAAGAAGTGTATAAAGGTAAACATCTTCATGCACAATGCAGCAATCTACCCATCTGCGTACAGCATCAGCTCCACAATCCTAAGAAACATAACAGAAAATAACAATATAAGGATTCTCAGTGTCTAAACAGTGTCGAAGGCTTTGAACTGAGTATTGCGGTGTTTAAACATATTTCCGTTCTAAAAATAATACAGTAAATAAATTTCACATAGTCAAAAATATCACAAGTTGATCGTTGGCATGGAGATATCCTCTCGTAACAAGATTTTTTTTCCTTCAAATTCTGGTTTGTTACCATCAAAGTAACCCGAGAACCAAAATGTAAATGGTCTTTTGCGAGAAGCTCGAGTTTGTCAACACACACAGTACTGCACTGTTGGGTTACGGAAGCAAGAAGCCAATCAGAGAGAGATAGAGAGAGAGTGAGCGAGTGGGCGAGCTTGCAAGCGGGTAATAGTAGTAGCCGTCTGCGTATGGCTAAACAGACATGCATATTCAAAAGCGTAAGCTGGTCGCACACAGAATTGCGCAGGGCGCAAGATGAGCGACGAGGTCGAGGTTGGGCAGGCGAGAGAGAGAGAGAGAGAGAGAGGGGTTTCGTGCGACAATACTGTCAAGACGAATATAGTACAGACAACGTCAATGTTCTCTCCCTGCTCACTCCTCATAACGCCACGATAAGCCCGCTGAATGCGCGCGGGGCATAACTAAGCGCGGACTCAAACAGTGCAATCAGCAAGGCCAACAAAGATGCGCGATCCCTCTCTCGGCTCTGTCGACGTCTGTATGTGTACTCTCCGTTGGTGCACACGTGCCTCCGTTTCCTCGTGCGCCGCGCTGTGCACCTGCGTGTGTGCCACCCGAGCGCTATATGTACTACTACACGTTGACGGTTGAACGTCGATCACCTACTATTGTCTCGCGCGCAGCGCTATTGAGACAGCTGAGTGGACACATTGGATTTTCGGTAGACGGCTGATTTGTACCGCCCACGTCGGCCGCCGCGGCGCTACCGCGTTTTCCCACTTCGGCTTATCCGTATATTTATGAAATATATGCCCACGCGAGCGTGTTTGCGATTTTTTTTGACGCGAACGCGCGGCAGTGATGGATTCCTTTCGACGTCGATTTTTTAGAAAGTTGATTGACAAACTAATATTTGGCGAGCCCGTCGATCTCGCGTCCAACTGATGATTGACTCGAGTGTATCGCGGATTTTTTTTTTGAATTTTAGAAATTTATTTTTGAACGCCAACCCTCTCGTCTCTATTGGGACGTTGGTGTGTACGTATTTCTAATATTCGATGTTTGACAAAGTGAAATGTGCCAATCACGCGCCACATCGTCGAGTACCGTACGTTGATAGAGAGTGGTATGCATTTGTCAAAATTGACGAGAGCATCGTATGCAAAATCCAAAATTTACGAGAAACATCAGTTTGTCGCATCTATACATGATTTTCCGAATGAGATACCAGTCACCGATTATAATCCATATCAAAGCTCGAGCAGTAGTAGGCGAAATGCGACCGCAAAGCCGCCTTTGAACTAAGAGACCGCAGTAAGCGATTTAATACAGAGTAATCGTATTTGCGGTCTCTCTCTCAGATTCGTGAGAAGCTACGCGAGACCGACAAAGCCAATCATTTTAATTAGGGCAACAGTGGCAACTACGAATCACCTTCTCGAGCCCTACGCTAGTGATTGAAATTGAGGACAAGGCCCTTCTCTCTTCCCAGTCCAAGTTACATTCTACCTCGTACATCGTGCACACGTTTGCACGGGAATCCCTGGTTACGACGCTTGACGGATGAGCGAAATTGCATTTGGCCGCTTTGCGCGATCATCTCTGTGTGTGTGACTACTGGCGTCTACGCTTGCTTCTACACTGCTGCTTGCAAGCTCGCGCTTGCGTTACTGGCGCTCAAACGTTATCATCGTGCTACACTGACGTTTGTTGCTACGATGATTCACCAAAGTCATCTGGCGATAAGATGTATGATTTTTTTGGTTGTTCCTGAAAAAGAAAATGAAAATACGATAGAACTGACGAAGCTGAATGAGATATGAGCTGAATGAAGATTTAGAATTCACCTAATTTCCGGCAGCTCAATTTTTTATAGACTTGATTATCGGCAACATATGTAAATCAATTATACAGTGGTATTTGTGTATAAAATAGAAAATATATAGGAATTGAAAAAATTAATTTTTATGATTTTCAATCGGAAGAAATGAATTTTTGTTATCGGCAGCTACGTCGTTAGTTAAGTCCATCCCACTCGTAAGATTGACAATTACGAGCAGTACATAGTCCGCAATCTAATAAATTCCTTACGATCTAACGCAATAAACAATCAGCGAGATAAGCAAACATCTCGATAAGAAAATCTCAATGAGGCGTCGGAACGAGAAGAATAGAAAAGCCATCGAAGATGAAAAAAAGACCCTCCTACATTAGAAAGCATCATTAGAAATCTGTGGTGAAGATAAGTATAAGTCGATGGTGTACGAGTAAAAGCGCGAGGGGGTGGGTCTATACTCTGCGGCGTCAGAGAATCAAGATGGCAGTAAAGGCCGGTAATTATCCAGGATTCATGATCGGCTCGGGAGTTCTTCTTCTTCTTCTCCTTGCCTTCGAGACTCTCGACTCTATGGCTTGCTCGAAGTGAAGTAAAGGAGAACCAGCGTCCAATGAATTAATCGGCCTCTGCCAATAACTCAGAGAGAAGGAAAAGAGCGCGCGCGCGCGCGCGAGCGCAACCGAGTGAGAACTTTAACGAGGAAAGACAGAATGAAGTGCATTAGCGGCAGCTAGCAGCGCTGCAGCAGCCTCGTTTTCCAAGCCTCTTATAATAAAAATCAGCTCTGGAAAAAGATGAAGCCACCACGCCGCTATATACCGCCACCGCGTGCACTCGAGCGCAAAAATTGAGGGTAAGTCGATATTAGCCTCTGCTTTAATAACACGACATATATACTGTAGCTTGCTTTCTTATTAGAAGTTGAGTTTTAATTTACTCATTCGGTTATTGAACTTCTGCGCTTTTCTTACTTAAATACAGGAAACGATATATTACGACGTCTGTGATGCTAATATCGGATTTTCCTCGAAAAATTGATGTAAATCGAGGAAATGAAAGTTAATTCAGACAATAATCCATTATTCATCCATAGATTTGCTTGTAAACGACTAATCATGCATTATATAACAAAAATCTAGCGAACCTTATCAAAAACAACACGAAAAAGGAGAAAAAAAAAGAATTGAACATGAAATTGGAGTTGTAAAAACGTGTTATCCTCACACGCGCGTACATTCGATTTATATGGCACGTTGCGTACACGCGGCGCGTATCTCTCTCTCTCTCTCTGCCTCAGAGCCCTTAGTAGGCGTTATGCTCTATAAAGTCTTAGCCCAAGGGAGCTTGCTGCGTGAGTCGAGAGGGCGCGCGCATGAAAACGACTTGCGAGCTTGTACACGCCCGCTCCGCTGGCTTCGAGTGTCGAATTATCTTGGCTTGGTTATCGCACACTTGACGCATTATTACACGATATAAACCTACCTTCGCCCGTATTCTCCGCCCACCTCTTAAACTCGTTGCGTTAATTGATGATACTAATGCTAAAGTTTTTATTGGCTTGATGTTGCGCATTTGTATAGCTGATGTTAGAGAAGACGTATACTGTAAGCTATCTCATTTGTATTTATGGAGCGTATAAAATTCGGCTGACAGCTTTATAGCTTTGTTATGACAGAGCGTGTAAAAAAGTTTGTGCAAGATATTGTTAACTTGACGTTGTGAGCAAAACGAAAATAAAAATTTTATTGATTAAGAGCGAAGTCAACGGCGAGCACTCCCGGTTGAAAAAGAACACGTGTTTTTTTGGAAAACGGGGCACATGCCCATTTGTGTCAAAAAAAGCATGTGTCCC
>JAWWMK010035142.1:0-12993 GCA_035047105.1 Galeopsomyia nigrocyanea
TAGTTCTTACGCAATCGTTATTGAAAACTCGAAATTTGACCACTTTACTATAGTATTTGCTGCATAAGCTGTACTTTGAGCGCTTATACTGTTGTTGCTATTGTTTATTTTACAATATGTTATTAAGATTTATTGTAATATAAATGTCATTTAAATATTTAGACAAACTGTAATCACTTTTTTCAACTTGATTTTTTCTTAGCTATGACCAAAATATAGAGCTACCTTAAATAACTTTTTTGAATTTCAACTTTGAAATTTAACGATAGACAATTAGCAGTGTGCACGTTACCCTGATGTTTACTATATGCGCTACTTATTAGAGAGTAATTTATCAGAGATTCGCTATCATCGTTTTTTTTTTTCGAGCAAACATAAGAAAAAAGGTAGCAAAGAGAGGCAGAAATGAGACACCAAATGAGTTCTCTCTTTTCTTTGTTGTCTTTCTCGTATACATAGGTATCGCACCCGCTCGTACCTATTCTAGGTCTATATAACGCTTTTCTCATTCGATCGATATACCGACTCTTTGTCCTTAATAATTTTGCTTACTTTCTAATACTTATTTGAACATTTCGGCAGGTAAGAGATCTCCTAGATTCAATGCAATAGCTAAACAGATTTATTGATGAGATAGTGGTTTTACACGTTTACCTCATATTATCCCTTTATTATTCAATTTTTGCGGTTTTTTTTTTGTAACTTATAGAAAACTGATGATGAATAATCGAACCGTTATTGGAATAATTAGAATTGTTCGACTGAATTGAGTAAGGTAGCAATGAAATTTCAACCCGGTCTTACAGAATTTTTTTTTTTGTAATCATTTTTTTTTTTTCATTCGTGACCGCGTTAGCAGTTCGAGAAAAGTATGCTCAAAGCCTGCATAAAATGTCTAAAATCAAAAATCCAAATTGCTAATAAAAAATTTCAGCGCTTTTAAATTTTTAATTAATGATTCTGATTCTTAAATATAAATAAATATGATTGGTAAGGTCAGTCAATTATACTAATAAACCTAGTATATACAAAAATAATTGTTATAAAAGTGAGTGAAATCTCTTCTGAATTAAATTTGCCGTCAATCAAATCAGCCCATTGCGTGCACTATGATTTGATGATTTGAAATTCATAATAATTTTATTCATTGTCTTGACTTATAATCTTAGTTTACGACTCGTAAATTCAGATTATAAGGTACTTTTGAGGTCCCTCTATAAAAACGCATGACATATTAATATTATAGCTTTAATTCTGAGTTAAATAGAAACAAGAGGCAATAAAACGCATTCCCCCCGGGGCTAAAAGCATAAATGAATGATATTAAATCATCTTTGAAACTTCCATGGTAAAACTCTTAATTAATTTTAGATTAATTTTAGATCTTGATCATTATTGTTATATCCAATCTCATTCGTAATGTACGATTATGTTTTCTATTATAATTAATTTTTACGATCTTATAAAGAGCCATCAAACCCATTTATGAAAAATAAATAAGAAGTACAAGTAGCAATCAATTATCAAAAACCGTCAAAAACATTTAGAGAAGTTGATCGTCACGTTCATGACAATTAGACTTTTAAAAAATTCGCATCGGTCTTTTTTCGACGATCCACTTAAGCTTCAATCTGTTCAATTATTGGCAAACTATCCAAACTATAACTTGAGCTTCCATTAACGGTAAGCTTAGCGAGAAATAGTCGCATTTTCAGGAAAGTGAAGTGAAAGAAATCAATTTTGACAATCGGTTTCTCTATCTCGCTCTCTCTCTCTCTCTCTCTCTCTCTCTCTCTGCCTCTCTCTCGTCGGTTCTTTGTAGAGCAGGCGCTATTAGAGTTCTGGCCAAAATTGTCGACGTTAAATGGGCGCCGCAATCGACGGCCGATTCAGTTCCGGCCTACTTTCAGTCCCATGTGCTCACTATATAAACGAGAACCCTCGACTTTTCCTCTGCCTGCAGTCGGAACTCAGTTGAGGCGCCTACATCCTCGTCGCTTTTTTTTTTGCGCTCGCGACGCCAATTTAACGATTCTGCGAGTTCACTATATGGGCATAGAACTAACTTCAGCGTAAATTCCATAAAATATTTACTTAATGCACTGAGAAAAACTTATGGCAATGGTTAGTAATTATCTTGCATCGTGTAAAGTACCCCTCCCCTCCCCCATGTATATAGATATACAAATACGCGTTGAAAACAATATTATTCTTTGTTGGAGCAAAATTGAGATTCGACAAATTTATGCCAATTACCTTCTGATATGTAGTTCTGGATGATTATGTGTAGCTGTTTTATCAAAATAAAAAAAGTCACGATTTAAAATTCAAGTCACAAATACAATACCAAACAAAAAGCGCGGTCAAATTTGTCTTATTTACGTCGATGACAGCTGAATTTATAATTCAATTTTTAATTTTTCTTCTGATAAAACGGTTGCACAAAATTCTCTTTATTATTCTCTTTATTCGGCTTTAGTGCAAACTACATATATGAAAAGGTATTTGTCATAGACCTGTTAATCTGTCATCAAAGAATAATTGTAATCTGTTTTCAACACCAACCGTCATTTTTAAGTGATGACTTGCCTGACGTCGCAAATTAAAAACGTAGGGAATTGAGCATAAGGTATACTTTGTTTTAAGGCAATGTAGTACTCAAGAACAAGAAGTACCAAGTGGTTTTCGTTCAAATGTTCTTTTTTTAGGTGTTTCATCACGAAAAGAAAACAGTGAGCTTGTGGATTTCTTTACTGTGAATAATATAAGCAGATTTGGTAACATTTGAACCATTATTGTGCACCGAGTAGCCACTTAATCAAGTAAGCATCCCAAAGGACGAGTGGTTTAGCCGAGGCGAGTAGTTCCCAAAGAAAGCAAAGGACAATGGAGGGAGGATTTCGCGCTAATTCCTACTTTTAATCGCATTGCCTAGCTCGTGCTCTATGTACTTGCAGGCGACGAAAAGTCGTTAACCGCTTCGCCGGTCGGTCTCCTCGCTCCTCCCAAACTTTCCACTGCGATTCAATTCTCATTTGGCTGCTGGCGTCGCCGCGCCGTGCGCTTTCCACGTTCCACGCTTCTCGCAAGCGTCCACAATCTGAATCGTGGATCCTCGGACAAAAACTTGAGTAGTTAGCAAACTAGCTAGCCCCGAGAGAATACGAATTTGTATTTTGCAGTGCTGCAATAAGCCTGCTGCGTACGAGCTCATTGGGAAATGGTAGAAGATTTGCGTGCGTATTAGTTTAGAGTGATCCCGTAGCCTGGCGACGCGGTCGGTGCTAAAAAAAATAAGACTACGCGCTAGATTATCCTTAGGATATCGTTCTACGTTTCTGTTCATAGATTTTTATTTTTATTTTATTTTAAATATATCATGTCTCTTTCGTTGGAACATTTTTAAATAATAACTGACGAGGATAAATATAATTCATAAATCGGCGAGACTTTGTTAATATTATTATCCTCAATATTGCTGTTATTAGCGCTGCGCGCTAGATTATCGTTAGACTGTGTGATGCCCGTTCTACGTTTCTGTTCATAGATTTTTATTTTTATTTTATTTTAAATATATCATATCTCTTTCGTTGGAACATTTTTAAATAATAACTGACGAGGATATATATAATTCATAAATCGGCGAGACCTTGTTAATATTATTATCCTCAATATTGCTGTTATTATTTTGTACTATTATCATTTTGTGCAAATAAAATATGAATGCTGATCTCTTATTGTGCCATTCTGCAACACTCATAAAATAACTAAATATCCTGTAAGGAGCCTCGGCTCTTGTAGAGTGATCTCTGATTTGAAATTAGTTTAAGCTTGTCAGTGATAGATTTTTTTTGTTAGGTATCTAAACGATGAATAATTCTTTGGAATTTTACAACTGGGAAAATCTGGGGTGCGCAGAACCAACGAAGATAGACGCTTATCGTCTAAGCGTCTTATCTTCGTTGGTAGAACGAAACTAGAAGTTGTCTTATCCCCCCGTGCATGCGCATGAAAAATCCGTACTTGCTCTCCCATGGAGACAAAGGAAAAAAAAAACTTGAGCCAGAGCAACTTGCGCCCTAACGGTGAATTTAGTACACGTGCACCTTTCAATGCCCGCAGGTACAAAGGTGCGAGGGTGGATCGTCATACGGCCAGCAGTTGCAGCACAGTCTAGCTATTGGGAAGAAAAGATTGGGGGGAGAGGGAGAAACCCTGTACAAGGAGGTGGCGCCGCCAGCAGCCTACAGCCGCAGCAGCCGCCGAAATGGAGTCGAGCGGCACAGGTATCGGACGCCTTGATTGCTATGAGGACATGTTCAAGGAGATCACTAGGAAACTCTATGGCGACGATCCCGACCACAGAAGTAAGAAAGAAATGTTGTTGTGCATTTTTTTTTCTTCAATGTGCTCTCACAAAAGGGAAGCGGTACTCCGTGAGGGCTTAATGAGAAACCGAATGAAGCGATCAGCAATTAATGAAAAAATGCTAAATATACAGGGGCGATAGACGTGCGTTAACGTTTTCAGTCAATGGCTCATTATTGAGTATTATTCCGCTTCCAGCGTCCGTTCGTTCGGTGCGGTGTGGCGAGCGCCGTGCTGCCGATTAATTGTATCGAATATTCATTGTCAGAGTGTCCTATTCGAATGCGCATAAACTGGCATTAGGCAAAGACAGGAAAATTAGTAGATTTTTTTCGTCGTGAAAACCAAACAAAATCCTGAGTAAAATTTCAAGACGGCATCTTGTAGAGGGATATTTGAGACATAAAAAAAATTAAAAAAGAATGCGATTTTTTTTTTGCACAGTCCTAAATATTAAGCAGTTTTTTGCGAATGCAAAGCTAACAATAATATTTGCGTATACACAATATGTATGCTTCGATAGCAATTTTGATTATACCTTTAAAATGCGATGTCACACGTTTAAATCCGTTGCACAGTTTTTTTTCTAAATGCTCTCCCGCTCCCCCTTTTTTTGAACAAACCGTGTTTAAGGTTTTGTTGCATTGACAAAAAAAAACTAATGAACGGATTTAGACGTGTGACATCTCATTTTAAAGGCAATTAAAAATGCTATCAAAGTATACACATTGTGTATACGCAAATATTTTTTTTAGCTATTTATTTTAAAAAAACACTAAATTATGTAGTATCTCGGATTGTGCACAAAAGTTTGTATTTTTTTCGATTTTTACAAGATGCCGTCGTCAAACTTCACAGAGAATTTTATTTTTTCTAAAGTTCTAATTTGCTTGGACTACATGGTTACGGGCTCAAAATTAGCTCGGGGACAACACAAAATTGATTAGTTTAACTTTATGATTGTCAATTGTCAGAAAGATGGATTTTCCAGCAGTAAAAGTATCAGCTTTGTCTGTTGATGGGATGCGCGTTGCATCCAGCTAGTTTCAAGCGGTGTGGTCTAATAGCGTCTTAGTTCAGAGACTAATAAGCCTCGAGGAGGCTGATTTTGATCGGATCTCGCTGCGTGTGTAATGCGCGTATAGCATGCTAGCCCTCTCTATAGGGAGATAATACCTCTAGACGAAGGGGCTCCCCCCCCCCTTCTCCCTCGGGAGATGTGGCGGCACGCATTGATAAAGCTAATCGGTTGCTTACAACTGCCGACAATGAAAGAGAGAGAATTATCTTGCTTCGATATCCTCTCGTTCATTACGTTGTTCCTCTCATCAGATCAGATATTCTGTATATATTAAATACTCTATAATCAATATATAATATCGTCGAGTTAGTGGGAAAAAAGCACATCTCCAGCAAGTCGAGTAAAAATACAGCACATCCATTTTTTTTTGCATGAAAGTCGGGATACGGATTATTTTCTCGGCAAATGCAAATTGAAAAAAAAAATAAACTATACCCTCTTTTTACGTGCAAAAAATGGATGCTTCGGCTATATGCTTGACTTGTTAGAGGGATCGTAATGTTTACTCCATTAATACGATGCTATAAAATACTGTGATAGCGCACGGTTTTTTTTTTAAAACAAAGTACCTTTGAAAAAAAAAATGACAAAAGACGACTGGCAGATAATGAATATTAGGCTTTGGATGTTAGCTTTACGTGAAACGGATTGATCCGATGCAATTTAATATGCGAACTCGCGTTGGTCTACAGCCTCGAACGTCCAGAACGAGTTCGAGGCGTCGGTCACGTTCAAGGCGGAAGAACCATTCAAAACTGACGAGGACGAAGCCGCAACGCAAGCTAGCGACGACGCGACCAGTTGGCTGCTCGGTGACGAGCCGCTCAAAGGCACTGATGGCAGTCGGATTGCTGCTTATAGGGCTGCCACGTCCACTTGGCGATGCTACGAGTGCGGTAAGCACTGATAGGTGCAGTACACCGCGATCGACCTACCAGTAGCACCGTACATACGCTCCACTCAGTTTACTTTGCTCGGCTTTTTTGCACTCTTTTATTACTTCATCTTAGTTCCGTTCATCGTTTTTTTCGTTCGCATATTTTCCTTGTTTTTTTTTCCTTTTTCGTATTGCTGCGCCTCTCTGACTTATGATTGTTGATTCGGCACGTATATCTATCTTAAGTTGTTGATGTTAAATGTTGCCGACCGTATCCACACAATATTGATCTGCAAGAGCTGCTAGGCGATCGAGCTATCTCTCAAGAAGCTATTGATCGACGGCTAAGCTGCATTGGATTAGTTTGGATCGCTAACAAAGCAGCATCGGCACGGCGAACTTGCGCTCGATAATTAGGAATCCGATGTAGCGAGCGATTGCGGTAGTTTGTAATTGCATTGTTCCATCTTGGCAGGTGACTGCATGGCGGGAGGAGCGCACGAGGTAGCCGAACACTTCATAGATCTGCACGCGCCGCGTTACGACGACGGCGCCAGCCGCGGGAGGATGCATCGCAAAGACTATTTGGGCCCGAGCGACTTCAAGCTCGAGGAGATAGTGGCTTACTTGGAAAAAGTGCGGGAGCGCGCGGATCGACTTGGCACCCCACCGACCCGCCGCACCCAAGAAACGCAAACCGTTCCGGCGGTTCTACTACCCGTCACTCCGAATTTCTTGCTTCAAGAGTTGCCATCCACGCCGCCTCAGCAGCTACTACAGGTACGGTATATATATTATATATAATCGAGAAAACACTACATGAGGTAAGTTATTCTAAACAATCGTATTTCTGGGACAATGAGATGTAACGAATAAGGCTGAACAACAACAACATTGAGCAAATTTAATAACACGAATCAAAGTGAATGTTCAACAGCGCGAAAACGAGCAAAGCTCGCAAGAATTGTAATTATGAAAAAAAAAGTTCAACTATAGAAACGAGACACTGAACGCGCATTCGAGGCAAAAGATCCTCGCGCGTACAAAGAGGAAGAGAGAGAGAGAGAGAGAATGAAAGAGCGAGAGAGAGAGAAAGCTTGTCAAAAGATACTAGAACTGCCCCGCAAGCGTAATTGGTCGGGCAACAAAGGCAAATTGCGCGTCATCTTTCCCAAAGATTTCCCACGTGCCACTGATTTCCCAGTGGAGAGAGAAAGACGGAGAGAATGTATGTCTCGCGGTTTTCTTTGCTGCATCGTCCCTTACTTTGTCGCAGCACCAGCCGCAGCCGCAGCAGCAGCACCAGCAGCCGAGCCTCGTGACAAGCACCACAGCGACGAGACCGACGACGCAACAGTCAGCAACAAATTCCGGGTCAGGAGGAGGAGGAGGAGGTGGTGGTGGTAACAACTCTAGCGGCAAGCGGTACACATGCCTGTATTGTCCGTACGGCACCGACAGGCGAGATCTGTACACTCGCCACGAGAACATCCACCGCGAGGAGAAGCCCTTCCACTGCTACGTATGCTGCAAGCCCTTCAGCCGAGCAGATCACGTCAAGAAGCACTTCCTACGCATGCACAGGTTAGCAACTATATCCGATACTGAAGCAGCCTCTCGATAGTCCCATATCTAATCCTCGTCCTCGTCCGCTCGCGCAGAGAGCACACCTACGAGCTATCGCGGATACGAAGGTCCGTCGGATCGTCGTCGAGCCTCAAGCCGCTGCTCCAGCCACCGCAACTCGCAACTTCGATTCAGCCCACGCCCACTCCACCTGCCGACGTCATCCAACACCAGCAGCAGCAACAGCAGCAGCAACAACAACAGCACCAGCCAGTTAACATTCCCAATGCCGCAGCTATTTATCAAGCTGCTACGAACATCTCTTCGGCGCTCGTTGCTGCCACGGCGACGGCGACGGCGACGGCGATGGCGAGTCCCGCTAGCGTTGCTCAATCGCAACCGGCACCTCGTCCAGCCACCGTTCAAGCTACCCAACAGCCCAGAAGGTCGCAGAACGCTGCTTGCAAAACTCAGCTTGGCAAGTCCTCGTCCTCTAAGAATCAAGAGCGCAGGTCAGTAGTTTATTTGTTCGTCGATTCGCCGCCCTTTCGGTTGCACACTTGCACACTACTCGGTTTTAACGTCAGAAAAATAATTTCATTCATAAGATTGGCTAAGAGTGCGCCCGGGCTTTTAATCTGTCCCGACCTGATTGGCACGAGCAACTTAATCTAATCAACGTGAACGCGTCTGCTGCCGAGTATTCGCGATGGAAATCGAGCCACGCGAAAGTAAAGCTCTCGAGTCGATAGAACTCCGTTTTCGACAGATAGACAATATTTGCGCGTAATCGACGACCCAATTTATAGCTAATTTGAATATATTTCCCAAGGTACACGTGCTGCTACTGCTCTTGGAGTGGTGTCGACAACTGGTGTCTCAAGCGACACCTCAACACCCACCTCAAGCCGTTCGCCTGTGCGCTTTGCGAATACAAGGCAGCTCGAGCCGAGCGCCTTGCCACTCACGTCCTCAAAGTACACAACCGTCGACAATGTTCTCGCTGCTCTTTTCTCGCCGAAGATCTCCCCCAACTTCAAGTACATCAACTTCACGTGCATCGATCTAGCAACCAAGGAACATCTGCAGCAGCGCCAGCACCAATTACCACCGCACCTGTCACTCCGCAACAACAAACTCCAGCGACTATACCTCAGCAGCAGAGCCAAAGCAACGAGCAACATCAAATCCAGTCTTTGAAGTAAGAATATTCGAGAAATAAATAAATAATAATAATAAGCCAACTTGTCGTTCACATTCTTTTGAGCGGTCGTGAGCGCTCACTTCAAGAGGTCCGTTGGTGGCGAGGTCATTGATCGGGATAAATTTTTAACATTACAGTGGCGGCGGAGGAGGTAGAGCACCACCGGGACCCCCGGTCTTCCCTGCCTCATCAGCGGCGATTGCACCCGCGACGACGGTCATACCACCGACTACTATTCTCGGGTATGTATCTTCGTACATCGATCAGCTTTTTGTTGTTGATTCGTTCATACGTGACTTCCATTTCCTCATCCTTGTTGGCACGTTTTTTCCCCATTTTATTTTATTCATCGATACCATTTTTCGTTTCATTGTTATTTTCATTTTCTGTGGCTTGTTTTTGTTGACTTTTGTTATGTTCTATGTTTACTAATTATTATTTTATCCTAGTCGTTAGAATTCCAAACTATAAGTTGGCCTTTTATTTAGTTAATAGCACCACTATTTTCGTCATGCGTTATTTATTTCGTTGTATGTAGATGTAAAGCTTCGTTAATTTTTCTTTTTTTTTTCCCACAAGTCAATCGTAAACTTGATGTTCAAAAAGAAATATCTCGTGCTATTTGAAAGGCCTGTGGGTTTAACGATTAAATGTTGCCAATCAAATAATTTGGCTTCTGCGCCAGTGAAAGTAAGATGGCAAAGAGCATTCGCTAACAATCGAATGGACAGAGTGCTGGTTGCTTTGATTCGCGGTTCAGAGAGCGCGAGATGTTTTTAATAGTTTTTCCATAAATGTACGCACACACGTGGATGCAAAAGATGGATAATAAATTTTGAAAATTAACGCGGACGATTTTCACAAAACGCAGCGCTGCAGTGGTAGCGGCTACGAGATGGTAGATCCGATTGCGTCCTAAATCACAAAGGCCAAACTTTAACGTGGTGTACAAGTTGGAGCCGCGCCCAGACATGGACCTACGAAAGTCAACAAAAGTCGAGTCCTCTGTAAGAAAAACGATTACATTCGCTAACTTGTTTCAAACGCACGCACTCGCATATACAGCGATCGCGCCTCAATGCCAGGCAGCGGATGTTGGGAGCAAGAGGCCTCATCGTGCGAGGCACGCTTCCATCAAGCGATCAACGCCAGCGAGCCCAGACGTTCCAGGAAGCAGAGTACACCTCGCAAGGTGACGGCGACTTGTTTCGAGATACCGGACCAACCGACCGAGATACCAGTCCAAGTTTCGCGCTCGAGGGCGGCCCCCAAGGCGAAACTATTTAAATGTTACCAATGCCCCAAACGCTCGATCGCTCGAGCTAAGGCCTACCATAGCAGAGCGTCGTTGCTTTTGCACAAGATGTGGCGGCATAAGGCGAACAGGCCCAACAGACGGCGTCATTCTGTTGTGCCTATCACGCTGAGAGCTTCTCTACGGGATACGCAACCGGCGTAGCCCACCTACCAAAGATACAACAGTCTACCGAGTTATTGTAACAGAACTTTGCTGAAAGTTAACCAAATCTCAATGTGATAAACCCAGACATTTTGTTTGTTCCTCAACAAACCATACATTTATCTGATTCGTAACAGTTACTCTTTCAACAATTATCGTAGTGGATTAGGTATTAATTTACCTTCAATTGTTCAATTATTTTAGTTATATGAGTTCCTTTGCTGTTTCACAACGGCAACCACAGTTTTTCTGATTTTCCTTTTTCCATGTTATTTTCCTTCAAATATTCTTTTTATTTAAAAATAATGATATCAGACGAGTATTGAATGTATATTTTCTAAGCGAAATTGTGCTTTGCTGATCGACAAAGTTATTTGAATAAAAATATTTCAGACTTATTGCGTGAGTTTTTCAACGGTATATCACGCTAATTTATCTATCTGTATCTTTAATGAATCCTGAGCTTTAAATAACGCAAATAATGCTATTTCTGCCAAATAAGCGATCTGATTTTCCAGCACAACGAACTACAAACCAAGACTCCAAAGCTATCTGGCAGTGCTTTCAAAAATTCGAAACATCATTTTGCAAAGTCGAGAGCATCGCAGCGGCAAGCCCATAAGGAATTCTGCTCCATACAAGGCTCGATAAAAACAAAGCCACTCAGCCAGATGAATTATTTCCTTCGAGCTTTGCGGTGTACTGTCTTTATCCTCGTCATTGCACAGCGAGGGTGTGCTTCAACAAAGAAACGAGATCAGTCCCTTGATGCAACCTAGAACATGATGATGACAAGGCGTCTGGTTTTTTTTTTCTATGCGCAAAGCGCAATCGCCCGAGGCATGTCCACGTTATGCGAAGCTCGATTAGCCGGTATTAAAAGGGTCTGGAAATGAGACGTGAAAGTTTTAGGCTGTCGATTGAAAGCCATCGGCCTCGGGCAAAATCACGGAAAGGAGATTAAAAGAAAGCCCGCGACGTTGCCGAGAGAACGCTCCGACGGTATTCTTGATTCGCTATGTTTATTTATCGAGCTGGCTTTGAAAGGCTTTGCATACTGCTTGATCTTTTGTTCGGATGCTTGCTGCTAAGTTCGGTTATTGAACTGTGACTGGCAAACAATGCGAAAATGTTTCAAACCTGCAGACCGGTCGGATGCAGTAGCTTCCTTTTAGAGAAAGCTTTGTTGTGGTAAAAAGGAATAGTAGTCTTAAAATCATTTTTGAAATATGTTTCAAGGTGTCGGGAATCATAATACATAATCGTCGTATCTTGAAAAAGGAAACAACCATAATGCACTATTATTCGGAAATGAGCAGAAGTAATATATCTTATCGGGCGAAGTCAATAGCAAGCAGTCTTTCGATTGCCCTCAAACCAACCTCGTGTGTTGAATAATTTCGAAGCCAGCGAAGCGCAATACGCAGCTTATTCTCGAGAGTTAAATCTTTGTCGGAATGCGCTCTCTTCTCAGCAGAAGCAGCAGCAACGTTTTAATGGACATGGGTGGGAAGCTCTTGCGGTAAATTCCGATTTCGCATGAGAGGCAGAGAGAGAGAGAGTGAGCGCAACACAAGTAATGCGCGTGGCGCTCGCGCTAGCGAAAAAGAAGCTTTTGTGGCATACTGGCATATACAGAGAGGAAATGAAGAAATATACGTACATAGGCGTGCGCGGGCGCCTGCGAGAGCTGCGAAATTTATCGCGCCAATATTTACAACGAGCTGCCGCGCGAGATTTTTCTTTGGTGTTCAGCAGCGCTACGTTGTTTGCCAACTTTTACTCTTTGACAGTCACGTCAGTTAAAATAGCAAACTATTCGCGTATTTTCTTGTTTACGCGCCGATGTAAGTCGATGCCAGCCGTAAAGTCGACAAGCAAAAGGATTTTTTACGGTAGATGAACAAGATGCCATCGCACTGCAAAGAATATACGCAGAGCATCGCTCACGGATTACCCCGTTTATAGTTAGCTTGGAATTGTATGAAATTCAGTACGTCAACGGTGAATTTATACAAAAAAAATGTTGCTTTTATAAGCAAAATACACGTCAGTAAAAAAACAGAGATTCTGCGGTATTCGTTCGATCGATTCCAGTGATATTTTATGAGTTCATCTTCTATAGAAGAATTTTAATAGAATAGAATGTTAATAGAAGAATTATATCAGAATTTCTACTGATATAATTATACTTGTCAACGTAAAAAGTAACATTTATGAGCATTTGGAAAATGTGTAAAAATATTGCTTCGGGTGGATGGAGAAGAGAAAGTTGATTTAATTTCGAGCTCTAATGAAGAATGAAAGTGAATATTACTGCATTTGGCCTGAGTCGGAAGCCCGAAAGGAACTTGGAGAGCAACCCAGTTGAAAAAGAGCACGTGTTCTTTTGGAAAACGGGGCACGTGCCCCTTTGTGTCAAAAAAAGCACGTGCCCC
>JAWWMK010035153.1:0-12992 GCA_035047105.1 Galeopsomyia nigrocyanea
TTGTTAGAAATACATATTATACAATTTCAGTACTGAAAAAATAACTATTGGATGCAATTTTATCATTAAAATCATAAAATATCGTTGATCGGGGACACGTGTCTCTTTTGACGCAAAACAACACGTGTACTGTTCATCAAAAAACACGGGTTTTTTTTCAACCGGGAATGAGACGTAAAATTATAAATATGTACTATGTATTTACTTTTGTGCCATACTGCCCAAGTCCGGGCTTTAGCACAAATAACAAAGAATTCAATCAAATCTCTCTTTCTTCATTACAAATTATTGTGTTCACTAATTGTTATTCCATAAAGTGTATTCCAACTATTGCCAACTATTGAAACAGTCGCGGTGCCTCGCAATATTAATCGCGCTGATTTATTTCATTATAGAAAATGGAAGAAAAAAAAGCATAAAATATTTTACTCCGTTGAAAGCTTCGACAAATAATGAATAAGGGGATGAGTTCGGGGTGAGAGGTAAAATAAAATGAAGAAAATATACAACGTGTGGCAGGGAGTTTTCTCGCTTGCAGCTTTTTGGCGCGCAAACAGAGTAGACTGGAGAAATGTATAGCCGGCCGTTAGAGTCGGATGAAACTGTCGAGGGGGCTCTCTCTCTCTCGCGCGCGCGCCGCCGCCGCTCGCGATTAGGATGGCAAATGTTATCTATTTAATTTCCTTCGCGGGCTTCTTGCGGCTCTTTCTCAGCCGGCGCCCCCCACGCTGCACCCGAACAAAAAAATGCATTTCATTACGACGATTTATTTCATGATAAAACAAGCGCGCTAAGTCGCGCTTGACAATGGATTTTCATTAGAGCGCTCACTCTTAAAAACTCGCTGCGAAATCCTTTGCACTTTTCAGCGGCGCCCCGCTAATAAGCATTTTTGTTTGTTGGTTTTTTTAATTTACGTTTCGTCCTCAGCATAGATTTACGAGGTGTTAATGATGTTATACGTATTTAACACTGGCTGAAGAGCGGGAAAAACGAGACGTGCAAATATATCAGGTCAACGAGTCAGCAATTAAATGTTGATTTAATTAATTATTATATACTCGCCACTTCGAGCTATAACCTGCCGCGTTCATTAAGGATCTATAATTACTGGATCGGTCTTTCGGACGTTCATTTTAAACACGTTGATTAACGACTGATTAACGAGCGAAATCGATGATTATTTTGCAAAAATGCCAAATAAATGTAAACACACAAATATCCAGGAGAGCCAAGCAAAAAATAAGTGTAACGACTATCAAAAAAGTTAAAAGAAGCAAACGCGAGAGAAAGAGAGGTCGAGCTGGAATTGGCCAACGGATGATATTTTCTTGCGGGACGACGAGCTGCGTCCGCGTGCGCGAGATATTATTTAAATTGGAATTACTTTTCTCATTACGGTCCAGCCAACGGGAAAATCTCCTTTTTCTTGGCGCGGCCCGGTGTCTTGCGCACCTCGCGCTACTTTCTCTCTCACTTTCTTTTTTTTCTCTTGCATTATTTTTCTCTGGCGCGCTGAAGAAGAGCGTCCGCCGAAGAAGTTAATCTTTGACAGCTGACATTTACCGGCGATACCAGTGAGATGAGCTCTTAAGAAGCCCGAGTCACCGACGCCCTTTAACACTTCATTTCTTCTTCTTCTTCTTCTCCTTTTTTTTCTTCTTTTACCATTTATTTTTACCTCAGCCTCGAGTCAACTTTACGTTGAAACTTTTTTAATCATTCCAACGATAACTCCAATTGTCTATTTCAAATGAGTTACGTCCGCAGCACAGCCTTCAATCCAGTTATAAATTCAAGTTCAACCTTATTAACTATTATTTTGATCGTGTTATAAGCGTTGCAGCTTCGAAATTCTTCTTCGATAAGTGTACACATAAACGGTTTACGAACGTTATTCGACAAGATCATGCAAGCGGTACGACAGTTCATCGTTTTATTACTCTGAAGAAAACGTAAATCTTAAAAAAAGCTTTTGGTGTTACTAGTATAAAATCAATCTAATTTACATATACTGAAACTACTATAGAGACGTACTCTTTAGGAAGGGATTTCTCGCCGAACAGAGAAAATTCAGCGATGCACTCTTTCTCACGAGCTGGAGCGGTAAAATATATTTTCAAATTCGGTAGACCATGTTCTACTTTCATTCGGTTAAACATTTATACCCCTTTTACTTTTCCATGTGGTTTTGATTTGTAATTAAAATCTCTCGTTATTTCTAGCATGACCTTTTTGTCGAGCATAGTTATAAAGTATAAATGAAAAAATGTCAACAGTTCTTCTTTATAAAGCTTTTTCGAAAGTAACGATTCTTCAGTACGTATATCCGAGGCACCAAGGTGTATATTTAATTGGAATTCTGCAATTGCGACGTTGCTATAAGCTCGCAAAATTCTCTGAAGTGTATTGTCAATTTTTATTGAATTTGCGCGCGCGAGGGCTCGTCAGTTCGTACAGCCAGTGCGAGTTATCATTTGGCTCGTCAGTTGGTTCGTATCATTGTTAAAAAAAAAGTCTTCGCAACGAGCGCGTATTTAATTGACTGGCACGCGATACGCGCCAATTAAAAAGTCCAGCAACGCGCGTGCCAGCCAGTAACGAGCTGCGGCGGAAAAATGGCAAAAGCGAGCATAAACGACAGTTTTATTTTCATTAACGCTCGCGACTACTCGACGTCTACTCTGCTTCTAGTTACTCTTTTCTCTCTGTTCTTTTTTTGTAGTTTTTGTAACACGCTCTTTCTGTTGTACGGAGCTCTCGTTTTCATTTTTCTTCTCTTTTTCTTCCACCTTCAAACTGAGCGCGTGCCCTCAGCAGCATGAGAAAAGCTCATTATTGTGCGTAACAAATCCCTTAACGAGCGACCAACAGAAATCGTTTGCGGTTGAGTCAATGTGTCTTTTTACTTTTTTTTTGTCGACGGCTTTGCAATCGCTGCCACTTTATTTTGTTGTGAATTGAAGCTTCAAAAAAATGTTCAATGACGTAATTAATTTGAATAAGCGGTACTACGGTACAACATTTGAACAAACAAAAAAGGAAAAAATTCGGCTTTTATACATAGAGCGAACTCCCCTGACTATGTTCAAAAGCAGCCATTGCGGTTCATTAACTTGTTCATTATTAATCGTATGAGCGCGGTTCATTGCTTTGACTAAACGCGTCAATCCGTAAGACTAGCACAATTGAAAAAAGCGTTTGGGAGACAATAATCCGAAAAATCGAAAACAAAGTGAGAGCGAGTAATTTTCGTGGATGGCAAAAGGGCTTAGCGATTATTATGAAATTTGAACTGGAGAGTGAATAAATAAATGTGAAAATTGTGTGGATGGAGGGGCAATGTGGCGTGTACAGGAAAGATCTGGCGGAAAAAGCGAATCGAAGCGGAAGCGAGTTGATTTGGAGAATGAAGGAGCGCGCGAGAGATAGAGGAAATAAGGAAAAGCGAAGAAGCGAGCGGAGGGGTAGGTCGAGGAAAGGTGGCACGCGATAAGACGTCTAGGAGGATAGCGCTGGCTCCTAATTTTTCCAAGTCGCATATATCGCCTGCGGCTAGCTATGCCGCCGCTCGCTGGCGGCGGTGCATTGCCGCGGCCGCTCGAGCGGCAATTCCAAAGATAAAGCGCGATAAAGGCGATGACATACGCGACGTGTCTTTTTCATTGTGCGCGCATTCATTCGTGCAGTTTTCGTGTATGGCCGCGCTCACGAGCGGCGCGAGAAAGGGAAAGGGGCACGCCGAGAGTTGGCGAGTCAATGTAGCAGAGGAAATCGCTGACTTATGACGTCGTACCTTCCCGCCCCCCCCCCCCTTTCTCCCTCTCTTTTTCTCTTTTTTTTCATAAAGCCGGAGCCCGCAGCACGCCGCGATCCCCCGCGATTAATTTCGTGCTCGGTGCGCGCACTCGGCATTGTCATCGACAAACAAATCTCAATGCCGGCATTAAAACTAGAGTATCCGCTCTAATGGAAAACGCGAGGGCCAGGCTCGCTGCGTTCCACGAGCCCAATGTAATCGCGAGAGCGCCTCGCGGCCCTTATTAGGCCTTATAGCTTCTACCCACCCTCCGCTGTGCGAACTCCTCCTCCCTCCCCCTTTCTCTTTATCGCCGAGCTACACTTGCTTTTTCTTTTATACAAACCTTTCCATTTCGCTGACGATTAATTGACTCTCCTGCACCAGCCTCGGCTCGTTTCTCTCAATACTGCGAATTTTCTCCAGGATCAATTTAATCGCTGAAAACTAGCTGTAATAAATGAATATTATTGGTATGTGCAAATTACGATACATTGGGTGGCGCTTCATCAACTTATTATGAAGTTTGCCGAGCTTCGGAATTACGCGCTCGAAATACCGCGCGTATTGCGAATGGACAATTCAATCCGACATAATTTGATAAATTTGAAGCGACCATAATCAAATTCAGTCGAAAATTCGTTTGCCAATGGATCGCTTTGAAGCGTTCTCAAATTCTCACATATGTGCAAAAAAAAAACACGATAGACTGGAGCATAAATGAGGAAATAATATGTGAATGAATGCGAGAGTGTAGGTAATAGTTAGGTGTGTCGAGCGTAAAGAGTAAAAGAGTAAAAGAGGAAAAGAGAGAGTGAGAGAGAGAAAATGTGGCGGTGTGAGCACTTGGCTGGGCGTTATCGCCGGCTGCGCATCGGAGGCTGCGGTGAGTGCGATAGACATCCAAGCCTTGTTTCTTCTTAGCCCGTGGCAGTACGCCGCGACTTTCTGCCTCTCTCCCGAGGCGTAAACGGTCCAATATCCGCGCGCGAATAAGCCCGTAAAATGCAAAGGTCCCCCCAGAGATTGAAATCGTAATGTCGCGGGCGTTACGTACGGGTTGCGTTTTCAGGCGCTTTTTCGCTTTTTCGCCCCGTCCAGACGATCCCTTAAGAGACAATGTCTATCCGCCGCCGCCGCCTCGTAATAAAATCTCACTTCACCGCAGCTCGCTCGTCCCGATAAGCTCGATACGAGCTCACCGCCGTTTCTCCTTCTATCCTTCTCCGCGCCTAACCCAACCGCTCTCAGTTTATATCTATAAACTGCACTTTATTAGCCTCTTATGAATTAATCTTTTTTCCTTTTCTTTCTACTTTTACAGAGCTCCCCGCTATATTCTCCGCCGCGTTCCGAGATTGCTATTTTGTTATACGACGTTTTTAGCATTTGATGTACGACGTTCAAGGCTCAATACCTAAATTGAGCAAAGTGATCGCTCAATTTTCGCATTTCACTTTGGAAAACGCGAAGCTACGCGGGGCGATTGCGTTCGAAAGTTGGCTGTGGGTCTTGAAAAATGAATAAAAAAGAAAATAGCCTGCTACCGCTGCTATACCGCTGCTGCCAAAGAAAGAACAAAGTTCCGGGCTCATCTATCAATATAATAATTCGCGGCAAATTAATCAAGCCGCGGGGGCTTTGCTCTTTCTCTCGGACGCGAGGGAAAATAGCGGCCCGTCATCGTCGAAGGGGAGAAAAAAAAAATGAAAGAAGTTAAGGGGTGGCGACGCTGGCGACCGAGCGAGTCAAAACAAGTTCAAGCGCGAGTGAGAGAGAGGGAGAAGCCGAGTGCTTTTTCATAAACTCGGCCTTCGGTCTGTTCGGGCGCGCGAGAAAACTTAAAATTCACAGAGAATAGAATTGCCGGATGGGGAGAGACAGCAGCTGCGCGCGAGCGAACAACTTTTTTTCCTCTCTTCTTTAAAGTTGCACGTGGCGCTCGGATGAGGGAAAGAATAATGGACATTGATAAGTTTTGGTCTGGGCGTCTTGATCGACGGAGCGAGTGAGGGAGGGAGGCAGAGTACGTATGGGGATATAACGGCTGGAAAGTCGTCGGCTGCGGATCAAAATGTTACTCCTCGAGGATCATCGTTCGCCAGTAACATATCAATTTCGGGGATGGTAGTCGAGTCGAATAATCAGTAGTACGACGGGAGTTTGGTCAGCCGGAGAACTGCTGGAAATCGAAAGAAGCGAAAGAATCTGTTGAAGAGATTGTTGAAGTATTTGAAGCGAATAAAGCAAGGGTGGTATGGCCAATAAAATGGCTGCATGCAGTAATCGAGCTGCGTATGAAGTACAACAGGCGGGCAGCTCGTAAGTATAGCGCTGAAATCCGTAGATCGAGGCCGATGGCGCGTAAAATAAGAGCGAGAGAGAGAGAGCTTTGGCGGGCATTGGTAGCTGGGCTTGCTGCTGCTGCTGTTGGTGAGATTGTTGTGCGAGCGGTAGCGGGAGCGGGAGTCTAGTAGCGAAACAGCTGGTACGGGGGAGCTGGCTGGGCGACAGCCCGCCCGTCACTAACTCAAGCCGCGATACACATATACACGCAGAAAGAGAGAGAGAGAGAGAAGCGAGAGGCGCCATGTGCGCCAGATACAAACTTCATTGATGTTGCGCCGCTTGTTCGAGCTTGCCAGCAACTACTCCCGCCACGCCAGCGCAGCTTCCTCATATATCTATGAAGCTTTATTCCTTCAGCCTCTTCCCCCTTTTCCTGTAAGCTCGCTCGTACTTACTTTACGCGGCTTTAACGTCTTTCTTCCTATCTTTTTGCCCCGAATGCCGTCGGATCGCTGTTGCTCGAGTTCACGTGCAATTATTGATATACCCGTTTTGCATTCAGTGAGCAAAGCCAATATCGACTTGCTATCCTTAACGTGAATATTTGAACAACAGCCCAAGCGACGTTTATTATTTACAACCGAATTATTCGCACGAAGTGCTGTTGGTTCGCTTTTGAAAGCTTTGAAGATTTAAGTAAAAGCCCCCGTGTGCGCGCGTGGACGATTGCATCCCTCGCCTGATCGCCATTACGCCAGTACAAATTAATTATCTTCCATTTTCATACATTACTCGCGAATTTGCTTTCGACGCGGGCGAGAAGTGCAGCACCGCTTGAAAAATTGAACAACATATGAGCGAGCGAACGAGCGCGGGGCTAACTACACCTAATCAATTGGGCGGCGTGCAAAAATGCCGGATTGATTTTGGGGATTTGAGGCGTTTGATTGGCCGTTAAACTTGATTTTATTTGCTATTTCCCAGTGGTACGCAATGAAAATGTCAGCCAGCTGTAAGCACTAAATAATATCGACGCTCGAGGCGATAAATCACGTCGTATATTTTGTTCATGACACTGCGAGTGACGCTTGTGCCCGCGCGCGAGAGAGAGAGAGAGTGAGGGAGAGAGCGACCGCTCGCCAGCTTCCCTTCCCTGTATAAAGTCATTATATGAGATTTGATCAATTTAATCGCTTTCTCTTTCTGCCCATTATATTCTCTCTCTCTCTCTCTCTCTCTCTCTCTCTGTCTCTCTCTTTGTACTTTTAAATGTCGAACAATTTGAGACGTTTCTTCGAAAGCTTATACCATACAAATGTTTCGCAAGTGCCGAGCAAGAATATAAATGAAAATTGGATGAATTTTTGTAGCATCGATCGACAACTTGACCGCCCGCACTGACACCGCGGACCTTTATAAAACTGCAAGCTTGATGATGCTATTCTTCAATCGTCAATATATAAAAGTACCAAGCTATAAGATCTGCTGCTAATGGCATTAGCAGTATGCTTTCTCGAAGAGCATAAAATTTTTAACAACAAAAATAAATTTTCCTATACAATTAATCTTAAAGTCATTTGCTATAATCATATGTCAAAATTACATAAAATCTCTTTTTTCAAGTGTTAACTTGAACCTTTCAGACTCAACTGCCATGAAACTGTGTATAGCTGAAAATCGAAAAATACGGAAATTTCTGATATAGAAAAATTGTAATAATTTTTTTAGTTGTCGATCAATTTTTCTTGAAAATTAAATCCGTTTTAGACTTCGGGAAGATAAACGTAAGTGCAAAGTTTCGTTAAGATAGCTCAAAACGTTTGAACGCAATGGTATTGGAAGTGTGAGAACAAAATTTACCAAAAGTGACCACACACACATACATACACACAAAATTTTGGGGATCCGGACACCCTAAAACATGATTTTTGAACTCAGCGACCTCGAAAACATGAAAAAACATCAAAATTACGCAATCGAAAATTTTCACTGTTACAAAGCTTTCTCTTCGAGAAAGCAAAATGGAATAAGGGAACAATACAATGCAGTACGAGTAAAGTCGAAGGAAAGTCGGGGGTGTTGTGGAGCGGCGCGTTTTGCAGGGCAACAGTCGGCAGGCGGTGTAAATGACGTAGGCCACTTTCGCGCATCCATCCCGAGGCGCGAGCGAGGTACGTCCGTCGACTGCCGTTACAGGTGCGATCACGCATCGTGTAAGCTATGCCCCGGGGCCGTACGCCGAGAGCGAGTAGCAGAGAGGAGCGCCCGGCACTCTCCAACACCATCTGCGCCTCTCGACATTTGCCATTGTCAGCCTCTACGCGCCGGCGATTTCTGCATCGCCAGCCCCCGCGCGATCGCCGTCCCCTCACCAAAAGACGCCCACTGACACGTTGTTGCACGCTGCCACGCAAACTTTTGCTAATTAACCATCGCTCTAATCGCACACTGCCTCACGCACAACCGGCGCGCACTGCGTTTACTCGCCGCAACGACAAATGACACGGACTCGCCTCCTCGACAAAGCTTTGCCTCTCGCTATAAAGATGCTTCCCGAGCTTTCGGCTTAATTGCCACGAGAGCTTTCTCGCTGGCATTCGTTATTACATGCACTTGCAATATCTTGCAAGCTCTCGTCAAGTTTTCCAGCTAATTCTAGCATCATTCTCGGTAGTTGTCGAGTTCTCCTCTACACTAATTTTCCGGACATGGGCTCTGTAGGTATTAAAGAGGTACACTGTGAACAGCGTCGCTACTCATAAATATCGCTAATTCACGTCGTCCAAGCATCCTCCGATGAATATTCACTGAGAATTATCAAGCTCTTGCAGCGCTGCGCGCAACCAGTTGCAGATTACTGCAAAATTACTCAAAGGTTTTCGAGTCGACGTTACAGTAGCAGCAGCAGCAGCAGCAGCAGCAGCAGTAGCGCGCGTGTGTACTCAAAGCTCAAATCTGCCTCGCAAGAATGAGCGGAATTTCGCAGTTTACTGTAGCACGGACAGACAGGCGGAGCTCCGCTTTAACGTAATAATTAATTGGCGTAGAGCTCTGTCGTTACAATCAACGCGATGCTTATGATATTGAAGGAAACAAGTTGTTTAATAGTCGCTACCCAAAAGAACTGCTGTAAAAAATTAATGGGGAAACCTTTTTTTTTTCGGGGAACGTCGAGTGAAAAGGCGCGAGGACGAAATCGAGGATCGCGCAGTGTAGCGCAGCTTGCGCTTATTTGGCCCCCTCTTCGCGAGGGGCGGTCGGGGGGGGGGGGGGGGGGGGGAAAAGCGCGCGCAGGCTTGCAAGAGAGAGAGAGAGAGAGAGAGAGCTCACGAGCTGCTGGCTCGGCTCGGCTCGAGTTGCTAGAGAGCGGAGTAACAGTCGGTCAGTCTCGAGGCACGCGCCCGCTCGAACTGTTGGCAGACCCGCAGCAGTCCCCGCACTCGCCACGGCGGAGCACGTGCGCGGCTCTAGCCATGACCCTCGACCACGCCGCCGCACTTGCCACGAGCTAATCTCTTCTTCTACCGAGGACTACTCAAGCCCGTGCGTTACATCACTTTTTCTTTCTCTCTCTCTCTCTCTCACTCACTTTTTTCTAACTCGCTTATTGTCCATCTCATTGATAGCTTCTCTTTTATGTTTCGCTTGGCTCGCACTTTCAGCTACTCTGCGCTTCCAATCCCCGTCAACTGTTGATCCGCTCAGGCTCGGATGACACGCGTTCACCCGCTGACACGTTCGATGTATCTCTGCACTGTGCTACGCTTCTTTTTTTTTTGTTTTTTTTTTTGCCCTCTATGTTTTTTAGATTTTCTAGTTTAGACGGACCGTAGTTCGATTTTCGACATTCTATCTGTTTCGTTGCAGTGCTTTTATTCAGCTGCTCTTTCCATTCCAGTCTGAAATATAACCAAATTTGTCGATTGCTCTCGCGGAAATTATACAATATGCTTATCGACTTGGCTGGATTTAAAAGCGACGTTATTTTTATTTTTTTTTTGCTTCGCGCGCGATTATAGTCGATTGAAAGCTGCGATGGTCTGCTGCGCGCCGAATAATATCAAACATAAATTTTAAAGGCAGTGGCTATTTCGTAGGCATAATGCCGCTATACGGTGCGCAACATTAATGAACGATATTGATGCATATTGCATGAGCTGCAGTGCGTGTTGATTGAAGTGTCCTTAAAAATTCAATCCAATATTTGCATACTCTCATCGATGACATTTAGTTAACTATCTTCATCATCGTTACACTTTGCGTTTTAGTGCGATTCCATCATTTCTCTCGTTATTCTGAAAACGAATGAGCAAGCACTTTCATAATCTCACGGTATTTAATCAATGGTTCCGCGAGTGTTGTAGGATTACTTTTGGTAGATGCTTACGCAGCATAGACTTATTTAATTATCCAAATTAATGTTGGACTTGGAATTACTTTTGGTAAGCTTTATGGTAACGTTAATTAGCTATTGCTCGAAAGTATTCGCAAAGGCCAAGTGATTTTCATAATGAAATGAGAGAGTCAAAGAGATTTCGAAAATTTTAGCATAAAATTGATAACGAGTGGAAGTTTGAAGAAAGGAGGCATTGTCAAAGTCGACAAAGCCGCTGGTGCAGGTTGCGCAAACTAACGAATCCTTTTTACTGCTGACGGCTTATTTCTGGTTAATGATTGCGTGTTCGTATACATTTTTAATTGGATTATTACGAGATTTTGTGTGAAATTGTTATTGTAGTAAAATAATAATATCTTCAATCAAGTTTTCGGATTCATTGCGGTACTTGGATTTCGACATTCCAAACTGTGAGTTTAATTCTCATGTAAAACTTTTCGAAATTCTCCATTAACTCTACTTTTATATTATACTGGTGCAAACATCTCGGGCATAATTGTTGAAAGCCAAAAAGGTTAATGGAAAAGCTTTCGAGTTTCCGTAAAAGATTAAAAAGTATGAGACTGATTTGCATAAATAAATAATTTCAAAAAGGGTGGCTTATTGGAGCACTCGAGTATCGTGGCTGATTGTCTATTCAGATGATAAGCTAATTGGCGTAAACAGCTGTTTGTAAAATGGAACCGCCGCAGTATCAGCCAACGAGTCGATCGCTCGTTTAGTTAGCTATGTAGCAGGTCGAAAATTAGAGCGGCTCGACGAGTGTAGGTATTATATAGTTGGTGTCGCTCGCGCCCGCGACGCGTCTCGCCAGCGAAACGAAGCGAACGAGCGCGAGAGAATTATGCGAGCTTTGCGCGAGAGCGAACTGCTCATGAACATTAAGGGTCATTACAATGCCCATAAATTGCGGACAGCTTCTGCCGCGAGATATTTACACCATCAATTCAGCAGCGTGTCGCTTGCTCGCGCACCACCGCTTCCTTGATAGAAACGTGCGTGCGACTATAATACCAGTACAGAGCATTTCTCATTTTTTATCCTCACTGCTGCTGCTGCTGCTGCTGCTTCGCGGTATTTTTATCTGATTGAATTTAACTTTTGAAGATTCTCACTCCTGTCTCTGGATTTTTATTCAATCTGCAGATTATTGGCTTTTAATTTTAAACCTTTTTAAATTTGTTTTTAAATGGATCGCGGAAATGTTATCTTTCTTGTAATCCATTTGCACCTTTTTGAAAATATATACGGAGTTCAAAGACTCGAACAATCTTAGCCTCTCTTGTACAGTACTGCAGTGGTGGAATGAAGTTTTCTATCAATAGAACTTTCAAAATACATTTTGTGGGACAGTGAGTGACGCTTATGTTAAAAGGAAATGTAATCTTTATTCATAGCATCGTGATGGATACAACAGAACAGGCTGGTCTGAATCGAACTCGCTTATATTGCCAAAAATCATACGTGCTTCGCTACTGATAACACTTGTCTTGTCATGACCATATAACTCCTGAAATTGCGTCTTTTAAGTCGTGTATGATTCACACTCGTACGATCATATTATCTCTCGATGATATCTGTCTAATATTTGTTATTCTCACTTCTTTTTGGCAAACATATATGAACAACATACATGAATCGTGATCGAGCAGCTACGTGATAACGTGCGAGTTGGGGGGTCGGGCGCGACGGAATGGATTTTTCCAGCGGTATGGCTGAAAAACTAGCGGGGGCTGTCGGTTTTCGTTGATCCGGCAGCTTGTTACGCGCAGATCCCGCCAAATTAATAACGCTATGCGAGCTCGTTGTCACGGAATTTCGAGGGCTGGTGCAGCTCGGCGCGTACTGCAGCAACGGCAGCAGAGGGTTACGAGTAAATTTGCGGTGTCGCCAGGCATTTGTTATGTGGCCAAGCTTCGTGATTACCGTCGGAACTGGTCCGCTAAGCGCCCCGAGAACGCGAGCGCGAGCACGCAACTTTTAGCCGCACTCCACTCTTCTTTGTTATACTTGATTATTTCGAGAGCGCGTTAAACCGCGTCTGCATTATACAACCGGACTCTACTTGCTCCTCTGTCTTTCTCTCTCTCTCTCTCTCTCTCCCCCTCTCTCTCAATGCATCACAGCAACTTAAATTCATTTTCATCTTCTCATTTACACTCTCAAAACTGCTTTTCAACCGTTATGCATCCTCTTTCGCGATTCGCTTCTAATTTGGTATTTTTTCATACTAGCTAAATATGCTGCCTTTCTTCTTTATTTCATAGTTATCCGTATTAATTGTTTCTCGCGAGAGTCTTGCTGCAATTGGTTTCATTAATTCAAAGCTGTAATTGAAAAAAGTGTGAATGAAATGATTGCTTCCGTGACCTTGTTGAAAAAATGAAAAGATGGATCAATCGAGCTGCAATGAACGTACGAATAAACGTCAGAAAGAGAGAGAGAGAGAGAGAGAGAGAGAGAGAAAGAGAGAGAGAGAGAGAGAGAGAGAGAGAGAGAGAGAGAGAG
>JAWWMK010035164.1:0-12992 GCA_035047105.1 Galeopsomyia nigrocyanea
GGACACGTGCTTTTTTTGACACAAAGGGGCATGTGCCCCGTTTTCCAAAAGAGCACGTGTTCTTTTTCAACCGGGTCTCTGACATCCTCTTATATATAGCCAAGCCATCGTGAAATTTTATTAAACTAAGAGTTGTTCAACTTCGGGTCGCCGCGCGATTAAAAAAATACTTGTTGTCTTACACTCGCTCGTAATAAAAAAGTTATTGATGGATTAAAACGAAAAAACATTGGAGGTGTTTCTCAGATGATCTTCTTTCTTTTAGTCTTTCACCGAATGTATTTTTGTTTAAGCAGAAAAAATTATAATCTCAAAATTTTCAAAATCCATAACTTTTGAGCGGCAAAAGTCTGTTACGAATTTTCGAAAATCTAAAAATTTTTAATACTGAATGGTTCTTTAAGATTTCAAGAGTATGTGTATCAAGTTTGAAATCTTAATATTAATTTAAAAAATTATAGAAGCAATTCAGTGCAACGGCGTCGCGCCGCGGCATCGATTTCCTTCACTTTTTAGCGACGCGGTTATCTTGTATTCGCAGTCCTATTGTCGCTTAGTTGCAAATTGACTTGGAAAGTTAACTTCAGCGAGAGCTCATTTTCAAGCTCTTTTAAAGCTCTTTCAAATAAATTAACGCTAACTGGATTTTTCTAAGTTCGTCGAGACAAATCCCGTAGAATTTTTTTAATCGCGTGGCAATCCGAAGTTGTGCTGGCCATCGAAACGAATTTATTAATGTACTTTAGGCCGGAAAATAAGATTTGTATGTTTGAAGAGAACGAATTATTCTAGATGTCACAATCAAAAGCGAAAAACTTTGAGTTTGTCCGCGATTAATTACCTCCGTAACTGTAAAAAATTTTGGAAAAAGTTGCTGCTCTTGAAATTTATATTTAAATTTCATTACCGAAAACATTACTCAACCAGCTGTATAGCAAGAAAGAAATGTGGAAATATATAATCATCAATTGCTGTAAATATATTATGCACATCAGCTAAACGATTGTTCGCAGATGTCATTTGGTAAACAAAAAATGCATTTTGCGGTAATTTGTTCGATCACGCGATTACCAGTCGACGTAACAAATGTTTGTTTTCTCTATCTTTCACTTCGAAAACACTTACTTTTTCAATACACCAGTTTTTTCACCCATCGTAATTAAAAACTATATATAAATTCTCTAAATTTCAGAGAATGAACATTTTGTTTGACCCAGTTTCAATGTGGCAAAAAAAAAGAAAAAATTGCACGCAAAAATACAGCAACTCATAATCGCACCTTCGCGTACAATCATTTCAAAGTACGCAACGAGTGCATTTTCTCTTGCGCAGTGCCCGTAAGCTGCGCCGCCGCAAGAATTAGCGCTGAAAATCTGAAAACCCAGCATTGAAGAAGTAGGACGAAACGTTAAACGCTAGTGACATTAGCTGGCAGTGACCTGTAATAAATCAATGGCATGTTATTCATATAATAATTCGCGATTTTTCTGCCCTGTTTCACGCAGCCGCGCGACACGCACACAAGTGCACGACCCGCTCGCCGTTCGAAATTTATACGCTGTTTGTTCGCCTTTCAATCAAGTATACCACAGATCATTTGGATATATATTTTATCTGTGAGTGAGCTCGTATAAGAATTTGGGGAGTCTAGATCGTTGGCTCGCGCGCACGGCTTACTTCGTACTAGCCCGCTTTTTTTCTTTCTCTTTCTCTCGACGTCGTCGTTCGAATTTCATTGTATACGGTGAAATACCGATGGTTATGCCGAGATACGGGAACTGTGGCTTCGTGATTAGCGGTATATAGTTCGATCGAATACCAGCAAGATGATGGACTTCGATTTAGAGCGAGTCTGTTTCAATCATACCAGACGAGATACATTATTAAAAATTATGAAAAACGATCTTGCCGATTGGAATAATGCGGTAATCGCGATGTTTCGTCATTCCACACACACACGATCGCACCTGTGCATGCGTATCGTAAAAAAAAAAATACGTATGTATAATCCTGTGGAATGTCAATGCATGTGGTCCATAAATTATTTAAGAGTAATTTACATCATGCACTTCAATTACGCATCGCCGCGAGCCGAGCGATGCAGGAACGCACGCAGCTCATACTTATGCAACAATTTGAAAAAATGCTAATAAGCCAAATAATAAAGTATATGTATGTAGTACACCTTCGACACCTCGTGTATGCCGTGGGCAACGCACAAAAAACAACACTCGAGAACATTGAAATAAATAAAAAAAAAACAAATAAGTGTGTACTCTCGACACTATGTTTGTTTTCGCGGTATATAATATATATGCGTATCGGGCAATTCGTGATCAATGAAATTGCCATGGATTAACGGCGTGGCCGATATTATTGCCCGAGTTTAAATTAGAAAAGCGGGCGCGACGATTGTGGTCTGCTTTGAGCCTGCTGGTTTTATCAGCATAAGCTTAGAGAGAGAAAAGGGAGATAGGAGATAAGCACCCGAGGAAAGTGGGTCTATATATCTCTGCGGTCGCGCGCCGCGCACCGTTACAAATGGCTCCGCGAAAAAATAATGAAAAAAAAAAGAAAAGAAGCCCTCATCCGAACGAAAATCGCGTGTCCCAGCAGCAGCAAGTTATATATTGATCGATTGAAACATCCCGCTCGCCGCAGCCGCTCCCAATCACGATCTCTCGATCTTTCATTTCTCTTGGTTGCCGGCGTGGTTTTATATATATACACTTCGCGTCCTCGGTTGATCCTTTCGTCTTTATACCACTTGCTGTGCATGTGTGTGTGTGTGTTGTCTATATCCTTGTTTGCCCCTTTTACGCTCGTCGTTATATACGAGATTTTATTCGTATTTTATTATTGCAGTGCCGTTTGTTCGGTGTACTATTGTAAAGTTGAATGGCACTTGCGTTTAACGGAGGTAATTGTTGTGAAGAGCATTGACTCCGAGTGATTTTTTTTTTCGTTTGCTAAAATTCAAAGAAAATGTGTGAATAAGCCTACTCGTGCAATTTAAACAATAACTTAGTTCATATGACTTCCGAGAAAAAAAAAAGAATGAAAGATAAATGCTGAACTGAAAGACGTTAACAACAAAAGTTGCTTTTAGAGTTGAGTAAACGCAGGTGTATCTTGATATACTTATCTGACGCACTTAGCCACTAAACCAACAGTGCGTTGTTTCAACAAAGTGTACACGCCGTGGCGTTTATCATTCAAAATTAAGTCGTTATAGTTTTCTTTTTTACTCGCAATATTTCTTTTCTTCATGACGCATTGATGCAATAATTGAAAAAAAATGTATAACATTCTTAATTACAAAATGAGTCTCGCTAATTTTCTTCGTAACGATTATACGAGAAGCTTGCGTGCGCCAGATAAAGTATGTATATAACAATATTCTTTGGTACAATAACGCTTCCTTGAATTGCGCCCGTCGCGCGTTTATGTAAAAATGAAATCCATCTTATTCACTGCATTATAAACTTCGCATTTAAAACTTTCACCGTGATAGCACTGTGTGATTTATTATATGTATGACTTGAACTCTGAGAACGACAATAACAAAAGAAAAAAATCACGTAGAACCCCTTTTATCTCTTGCGGGGTGGAGAAAGTTGCGAAATACTTAATTAAAGTGTCTTATATAACACCGCGGCAGTGCTACGGTGCATTTATACAATATTAAAAGAACAAAATGATCTCTCTCTCCTGCCAAGCGCGGCAGTGAAGAAGGGATCGTAGATATGCCACCCGGCTTATGTAATTCAAAAAGCATCATTAATATAAATAGGCTTTCGTTTCTCAGTTTTCTAATGCGCGAAGATCGAATCACCATCGAATATTATTATTTTTATAAGTCGTAATCCGATATTGCAGGTAATAAAAATAAAATCGATACTCGAACCGTGCAGTAGCTTCAAGTATTTTTAGCAATCAATTCGATTGAGCCAGCGAGGTTAACACCTGTAAACGAACCATCGAACTTTGAACTTAATTGATATTCAGTCCAGCGCGCGCGCGTGCGACTACACACGGGTCGGCCACTGTAAATTTAGCAAAGCAATATATATGTATAAACACACGTGAAACAAAAGACCAACACGAAAATTTCCATACGGTCTGGTTCAAGGATATATAAGCCCTATCGGCGATCCGCTCGATGCACATAACATCCGCGTGTGCATACTGGCTGGCCTCTGCCGACGCGACGACGGTGGTGGTATTGGCGAAGTTTTAAAACCGCGTGTTATATAGAAAGAGAAGGAGAGAGAAAGAGCAGCAGAAACAGGAGGGGGGAGCATCGGACTTGACTATCGCGTGCTCACCTCACTGCTGCCTGCTGCTGCTTTGGCTTTTCAGTCGATCCTGCGCGCTTGACGCGTTCTGTGGGAGAGAGTGCGTTTATATTATACTGTGCAACACACCAGAAGGAAAAAAAATTATTTTTTTTTATTTTGTGACTTGTGTTTATGTGTGGTACCGAAGGTTGAGAGAGATTCATCCGTTCGACGACGACCTTGTTTGGCACGCGCAAAAATTTTGGTTGATTGGTGTGTTGCAGTCTGTTCGTTGCTTGGGGGCCTTGCGCTGGGTATGTATTATTGGGGGTATATATATACATTTAATATCTCTTTGCGATTCGCTGATACGCGAGAACAACAAATTACGTCTGCGATTTATCGAGAGAGCGAATATAATATATAGATTTTTTTTTTGCTGGGTATTCTGGATCGGTGAAAGTGGTTTACCCGCGAGAGGGACTTTTGTTTGACGGACGGCTGTTGTATCCTTTTCCGAAGGTGAACTTGGCACTCTCGATGCCTGCGTTTTTCTCGAGAAGAGAAAAATTTTAATGTTGGCTTTAAAGCACAGTAATACTTATATTGATCGATATACAGATCTTTAAGAACCAGCAATCTTATATCAATGCAACCTTCATCTCTTTTCTTATTTTATGACAGTGCGGAAAAAAAATCGACAAAAAAATTTGACATTGACGCCTTGGTTTCGATTATTCGAGCGTATCAAAATCAATTTATATGCAAATATACTTTTCGACTGTACGCTTGCTTTATCACTTCGAAATTTCGACTGGAGAGGCAGATTAAAGAAAAAAAAAACATTTTTATCGCGTGTCTTTTCTTTACGATCACAGACGTAAGTCGCAATAAAGATTGAGCAAATCATATATATCGCAAAGGTAAAAAAACAAAATTGCGCGTAGGCGGTAGTAAACCGACACTAGAGTGTAGGCTGGTCTCGGCTTTTGCTCGAAACGATTGACAGAAATGGCACTTTTCAACGACGACGATCAATATTTACGATGTACTAGCGAAAACCTGTAAATCAGCCGCGTACCCACGAGAGAAAGAGAGAGAGAGAGTCCCACTTTAACACACGGTAAAATTTGTGAATTTTGCGAAAATAAAAGAAAAAATTACATTCCTATGTATACAATTAATCTCGTTTTATGGACTTTCACTCGACGAAGATTTATCGTATCGAACGGAATGTCTGTGTGTGATTAAAATTATTCGGGACTCTTTTATTTTAGAAAGGCTTAAACGAATAGCCAAACTAGCTTTGCTTACATAATTTTTTGGAATTTCAACGAAATACGACCAGTTTTACGGTCCATTCCTCGCAGAAAACCAGGCGGGTTTGCTGCGATGGGCATCTGCTGAAAATTCTCGTGAAAAAAAAAAATTGTTGACTAGACAGAGAGTGCAATAACTCAGCTGGCACGTAATACACGTAATTTATCTGAAATCGCTTTTTAAACTCGCTCCCCATGGCCCTATCTATCCTAGCGATCTCGCGCCGAGAGAAGTGCACTACCTAATAACGAGCCAACGTACATACAACAGTAACGATCCTCTCTCTCTCCGACTCTCTATGTGCCCCCTTCTCCTCTTTGCACGTGTACACCTGGGAAATTCCAATGCAAAGTATAACACATAGAGTAATAAAACGTCCGGATAAATAAAAAAATAAAGGAGAAGAAGAAGGAGGTGACCGGGATTTCCATTGCTCTCGCGATCGGCCCAGAAATCGAGTTGTTATGGCTTTATGTGTGTTACGCAAACGAGAGAAATAAAAAAAAAAAGCGGAGGCTCTCAAGTGAAATTATATGCCTCTCCTCCCGTGTGTGTGAAAAAAAAAAGGAGAGCAAAGCGTTTCAACGGCGACACGTAAGATCCACCCACGCATATGCCTTTTGTGTGCAATCTCGAATCTTTTTTCTTTTGCATATGTAAAAAATTTTTCTTTTTCGACATCGTTTGATGTCGCGTTCGATTTTTTTTTTTGGTGGGTGACTAAGTTTGTATATACGAGAAAAATTTGTGATGTGTCATCGAGAGAGTGGTGTTGTCATCTCGAATGTGTTTGCCATTATAGGAGTTTTTAGTTGATTTTCAGCCGATGAATATTTAAAGACGTTCCATTAGGGAGCTCGGTCCATCGAACTTTTTTTGTATTTTTCAGAGATATCGTTTATTCATTCCATCTTCAGATAGGATCCGAGAAATTGTGGTTTTGAGTATATTAATAAAAGTCTCACCATATTTTACTTTTTGTACATATCCATTCCAAAGTTATCAAATCCAGGATAGAGAAACGTATAATAATTCAAGTTCTATATATACAGTCACTCTCAATTTCGCATGCAAATCTCGCTGCAGGTAGCTCTATATATCTCGTGCGAGAGGTTACCATTCCTGCAAAAGCTGCTGCTTCCCTTTCTCCTTTGCCAATTTTTATTCTCTCGTCGCCGTCTGCTGCTGCTACTGCTGCTATACTATAGCTATTGTCCTCCCTTCCACCTCCCATTTCTTTTCCCCCGGTCATTTAACTTCGCAAGGGAATAGGCTTCAGTCTCTCTTCTCTCTCCTCGGAGCGAAAGGGAAACCATGGGAACAATGCACGATCGTCGATTTTTTAATTAGGAATTACATATACACCTCGTAAAAAATAGACCCACCGATGCTAGAATTTTCATTCGCGATAACAATCTTTTTCCGGGATACGCCGTCAAAAACTACCGAAGATAAGAATTTTTTTTTTTTGCAGGTGGTGTGGAAGTGTCGTGATTAATGTTGGTTGTAATTATGGCTCTCTTAATAGAGTGTTTGATGTGAATTATTGGTCGGCGTATCATCAATGCGTTGGGATGATTTTTATGGAATTTAGAATACGATTTTTATCTTGGATATATATATATATAAGGTTGGGACGAATCTTAGATCATAAATTTTTATTACATTAATAAAATCCGGAATTATAATTGGAAACGCGCGTTGAAAATATTTAGAATTATTCATGACATTTCAACTGGTCATCTAATAAAACATGCAGACATAAATCGAATATAAAAATAGGCGGCGTTTCTAACATATCATTTATTTAAATCAAGTATTAAATTTAATTCTTTTTTTTAAAGCCATATAACGACTTTATATATTTTTCTCGTCCTTCGGCAAATTTTCTACAAACTCGCCGTAAAGTGAAACAGCAAATGAATGATAATCATTGGTTTATCCCCTCGTATAAGCTTGTTTTGATCGTGAATAAAAATAATTTTCACATGTAAAAAAAATAATAGCACACACGATTCATAAAATACAAATAAGACTCCTCAATAATTCCGTGAATTAACAACATCTATAAAAGCCTTTTCCATAACGATAAAACCTGGCGAATGCTCATATCAAAATTCCTGCGTATACTATAATACCAACTGAATTAACATTCGAGCATACAACGACTTTTATAAGACGAACAAAACAACAACAACAATAACTCCTTCTGTCAAGTCGTGTCCGTCAATATCTGCAGCATGTGCACCGTTAATCAAACAACGCCTTTGCGCGTAAATTTTCCGCGCAAAGAAGAGAAAAATGGAGCAACGCATACACACATACACTGCGGCCAACGGTTTTTCCACGTCTGTGCCCGGCAATTGTGTGTACGCGTTCGCGCCAACACCGTAAACTCCCATTTTTTTTTCTACTTCTTCTTCCTCTAAAAAGCCCGTTATCACGTATACAGTGTGCGTGTGTATGTGTGTGCATTGGTCAGTGGTGCTGTAATCCATCTATCGCTTTTGCACTTGTGTATATGTATATAATAAAATACGAGGTGCACAACGTAATCCGCGGATATAGCGTTACGAAGGGACGAGGAGATCGGTGTCGCGCGAAATCAGATCTAGCTGGTGATGTGTGGCGAGCGAGAAGAGCTTTTTTTTTTCTTCTATATCTATCTATCGATCTTGTCCGAGGTATTGCGTTGGACGTTTTTGTTTGTATTTTTTTATTTAGAATTATAATTAGGCAGAAATGAGATGTCGGATGAGGAACTTACAGGCGACGAATTAAGGTCAATGTGTTCAAAGTAACTGATATTCAAATGAAGATGATTGCATACGCGAGTTTTATGGCTTTTGCAAAATAACTGTAAATTTATTGCGGTACTATTACTTCATGTCACCGTTCTAGTTTGAAAATGAAATATATAATACACTATGTAATATGTGAGCTTGCGTTTGGTATAAATATTATTTGGAAATCTGTTGCTTCATACACACATCCGTATATCACATCCTGATGAAAGAAAGTTGCAATGATATAGAAGCTTTTGTATATGTATACCTTGTCACTCTATAATGAAAATAATATGTAACACTTATTGATTCATTAATGGAACGTTGGTGTCTGTGTAAGATTAAAAAACCAGCTGACTCACATAGCTTCGAACTCAATGATAGATACAAAAGTTGAAGACAAAAGAAGAAAAAAACCTTTATGTGGGTCGAACAATGTGCTCCCAATTGAAAATCCTTTGAGTTTAATACGCAAAGTGCGCGCGAGTTCATTTTAGATTACATCGTATATGGTAATCCCTCCTTCTTCTTTTTTTTTTCTCACACGCGGTCATTAAACCATTCCATTGTATTCGCGGTAATGCCTTTTAATAAAGATAACGCAACAATTCAGCGCGAAACGGTAATGCAAGTATTAATCGAAGCTTCGCGCATTAACCCAGTTACCATCAAATTCATAATGAAACGTCGATCTTTAAACTCGACAATTTACGATTATTTGTAAAAGTCGGAGAAAAAAGAGTACAAGGAAAATTTCAAAATCGAACGGTGTATAAAGAGGAAAATCTATGCCATCTAACAAAGATTAAACACAACTATATACCAATCGGATAAATCGAGCTATTGGCAATATAATGACGCAACGATTAAACACACATACGCGTTGGTCGCGTATGCTTCTCAGTAAGAAAGCGCGAGTATTAAAACATCATGAACTTTTGATCGCGCGTCTCTCGCGCACAGGTGACTATATAATACACAGCGAAAACCGCAGACTGTACGTCGCCGCTGCCTCTTCGCCCGGGGAGGGGAAAAAGAAAGTTTTTTTAAGGCTTGATGATGAGGAATAAATTTCGATAGAGAGAGAAAGACGGTTACTTGATTAAACGCGCCACGAGGCGCGAGTGCGCGAGGGGAAATTGTTTTACGAGCGCATTGTTCGGGAAAAGGCTGCGTCGTGTGTTCTAGTATGGGCTGTCGGATTAATTGAGACGAGGTGGGACGTTGAATTAACGCGCTCTCGCTTTCGAGATTGATTATTGGTTTATTCGCGATAATGGTACGGCGATTTCGCAAGCTTGAAATATTTTTTCAACGTCGAACGAATAATCGAAAGTCTCAATTTTTTTTTTGTACTTCGACGAAGTTTACAACTAGCCGCTCGCTCGCGCGATTGCACAATAAAAACATTATTCGCGCGCAGATATAGCAATTGTAAAAGGCAGTTGAGCAAAAGTCATAAACACGGGCTTATTAAAGAAGTGCAAAAAAAAAAATGAAGAAAAGAGAAGAACTTAACCAGCGCTCGGGCAAACAAAAGGCCTTCTCTCTCGGGTGTTTTAAATCCTCCTTAGCGTTTCTTGGAATATATCCTTATTTCGCAGCAGCCTTCGCACACGCGTGAACCTCTTTTTCTCTCTTTCTCTCTCGATCGGAACGAAAAATAAGAACACGCAAAGTTTATCAGTCTAATTTATTCACGCGCCTCTTTAAAAGTATCCTCCTTGCACTGACGTCACGTATACGCACGTGTGGGGCCGCAGAGCAGTGGCAGAAGGTCTGCCGCTGTTTCCTCAATGTCGCGATAATAAGTACGCCGAGAAATTATTTATAAACAAAGAGCTATTTACCGGTAAAGAATTTCAACGCGTAATTAAGAAATTCCATCGGAGCTCGAGCGAGAGAAAAGATAAGCTCGCGCTCGGAGAGGAATCTCTACGCGTATATCGGGAGAGAGGTGAAGCCAACGGTCCGCGTACTCGCGCGAGATTCTCTAGTAAGCATCGGTCGTTTTTGCCTCGAGTATATATATATATATGTATATCGCATTGTATATATACGCGAGATATAGAGAGGAAGAGAAGAAGCATGCCAGGGCTGCTATCCTCTTCGACGCATTTTTTTTTTTTTTTCAAGCTTACGCGGCTTTCGACGCGCGCGACACCCCCGCACTCACACATACACACGCATATACGAGCCTTTTCGTTTTAACGGGACATTTTCTCTTCTCTCCCGAGCGTGTTATAGGCCTTTTATCCCGCGACTGCCTGACATTAAAGCTGAACAATCGGGTGACAAGGTATTTATGTGCGGGGGAGTCACTGATTTACGCGTGTCTTCCCTTCCATTTCCTCTTTTTTTTCGGTGATTTGTGCTTTGTTTGGTGCAGGATTAAAATCCTTTTTTTTCCGAAAGCGATTCGATGATTATCTCGTGAATGATTATAGCTTCTTTTTTTTTTAATATTTTACAATTCAAACGTTTTTCATCAGAATATTTTAGAACGGGCTCTTTTCTGGTGTGTTTTCTCGCGCTGAATATATACGATTACGTTAACTTTATAACGTAAGAATTTCGATGATTCATTTCTGAAAAACCTCAACCGGTCGAGCATTTCATTCATTGAATTTTTTTTTTCTTCTTCCTCTCGGATCCTTTCAAATTGAAATTGCCGAAGTTCTATTGTTACGGTTTTCTCAATGCAACATAAGGTTATTAAAAATCGAAGGTCATTTCTCAATCGACTTTTAATACGATTTTTTTTTCTTATTTCAAAGAGTCAGAAATCAAGAATTTTAATTGATACGTTACATCGCGGGAAATTGAGTAATCATAAAGTAGCGTTCACACGCGCATGTTATATATTATTCAATTGAATCGTGTTAACGAGGATAATCGCAGTGCATCAAAAAGTAGATTGCTAATTGCAGACCTTTCATACATATAATACCTTGTATATCGTACACTTGCGCATTCGTCTGCATGGTTTAATAACCTTGATCGTGAAATTGCGTGAAAACGTACGGAGATATATACAACAGAAATAAAAAAAATTATACGCTCGCGTAAGTTCCGTTTTCGCATAAAAAATTGATATACATCAGCGTTTATTTTTATCACCGCGAAACATCACAAAATCATCATGTATCATCGCTATGTATATATATGTACTCGAATGAAAAATGAGTCACGATCAATCTACTACACTGTACTCTTCTTTTTTTTCGCTGCATTGCAAAAAAAAAAAAAATACTGACGCGTTGGTCGAACTTCAATCATCAATTTGACAAATTGAATGATTACACTTCGAGTATAATGCATGCACGATATATATACTTTCAATTACTCATCGTACAACGCAGTGATCTCAATACTTACACTTTTTTTTTAATGAAGACGTATGATCTTTCATTCGCTCCAATATTTGTACATTTATTCGTCGAAAAATCACCCTGTAATTTTTTTTTCACCGTATAATAACTGATACCTCTGTCTTTTTCATTTTGAACCATCCTGCCAATATTGGCATCCAAATCACCGTCCGCATTCGCTGTTTCGCATAAAATTGTATATTCCAACCCTTTGTCGAAGAAAAAAAAAGTCTTTAAAATTCCAATCGATTTAGAAGAACAATATCTACTTACGCATTTCATAGATAAACTGCAGAATAGAACAACCCTAGTCGAATAGAATTTTAAAATACACAGAAGCTTATCGAGTTATGCAAAATAAACGCAGGTGAACGATAATTTTAAACATTCCGATCGTACTGTCCATATAAGATAAAATATCTCGCCCGATCTACATTCAAGCAAAGTTAAAAAAAATAAAAGGAAGAAAATACGTTCGTTTGGAAAATTTATGAAAAGCATATAGCGCAGATTAGCCAATAGCTGCAACACAAGAAATAAATCAAGCTTTATCAGTGGTACTCGCAGTCGCAAGTCGCAGTTTCCAAGTGTCGCTTGGTGCATAGAGGTACTTACTTTTCTCTCTCTTTCTCTTGCTGTATAGCTTGCTCTTTGTGTCGTTCCCTTTCGAGCAACGACCTTGGGCTCTCGTCCTTAGGCACGCACATGCATTGCCTATACACACTCACTCACTCTCCTGCGCTTTGCTGGCAGAGCAGAGGAGAATGCTCGGCACGCTGCTGCTGCTGTATGATTCTGCGCTCGCTAAAAAGGACCGCGCGGTGTGTACTTCCGACGAACAGAGACCTTCGTATTATACACTATACGCTCTGTGTGTCTGTGTAGGGCTATATCATGAGAAAAGAATTTGGGAATGCTTTAATTGCGCTTTTGTAATGCCTGTACCTATATATAATATGTGCTCTCGAAAAAAAGCAATGATCGATCATCTATAGATCTCTTTTGTAGTGTTTTCATTGACAACAAGCACGCATGAAAATTCTTTCGCAATGCTGGGGAAAAAAACGTTAAGAATATTAGCGAGTGAAAATTCATCGACAGCTTTCACTCGGCGCAATCGTCGATCTATCATATATATTCGCTTGTTATAAAATATACATATATGAGCAAATCCACAAAAAAACTACCGTAATTCGAGAAAGTATTTTCAAATATTCAAACTGGGTGCACTCTCT
>JAWWMK010035175.1:0-12991 GCA_035047105.1 Galeopsomyia nigrocyanea
TTTATTTATTTTCCAAACTACATCAATTCAAAAACTGCCTGGGGTCATTTTGACCTAGTGTGACCATTCCGGGTTAAAGGAAATTGGTATCGCTAGATTCGTCTCGAAAAGTTATTTAAGATGCCATTATTAATTTTTTTTTCGGTAATTAGGTAATTAAATAATTAGGTTTAAAGAGAGGCTAATCAGCGCACGTCTTTAGAAGTATGATCGCTCGGCAGCGAGCGCGGAGTGGTGCGTGTACGTGCTCCGGTTGAACGAAAGCGGTACTCAACCTTGATGCGCGGCATGAGTTCCCCACGTTGACGGATTGAAATACGTTCTCATGCTTCGTGTGATAGCGATTGAACGATCGTGAATTGATGATATGAAATTATGAGGTTGCACGAGTTGTTAAAACATTAATGAATCGATAATAATAATTAACCTGAAAAGGTATTGCGAGGCGAATTGCTACCTCATAAGATTGGCGAGAAAGTGATAGTGCGAGTAAGCACAGACGTGCTATCGCCCGGATGACTGATAGCGACAGAGAGCATCGCGACGTCCCTTCCAACTTATTTCTCCAAAGTTAAACTACACGATCGCGTTACACGACACCAAAAGCGAGTCGCAATTAGAGAGAGAGAGCGAGAGAGAGAGAGACTTTCACGTGCGCGCGCTTCAACAGTGACTTTCACTACTCCACTTTACTTTCACCAGCGAACTTCACCATGTAGCGTAGACCCCCGCGGGCCTGCAGCAGTCCTATACGGTGGAGAGCCCCTCCAGTGAAAGCGAATTCCTTGAGATAAAGCGTATGCGCTATCCGAGAATTTCCAGGCGTGGAAATCGCTTTTTTTATCGAAAAATTGACGATGACAGAAAATTGATTTATATAAATCCATAAATAAATTACAAATAAATAAACAATAGCTATTGCGTTTCTCGCCGACGATGAGAGGTTCTAGGTTTTTAATATTATTTCCGACAGTATCGTCGAGTATACCTAGTGCCTCACCTCGAGCGCCGTGTCCCGTCTCCCGTCGACCTGGGGGTGACCCCGGTATCCACGATCATGGACGTTGCAGATTATTCAGTAATATTAGAGGGCTGATTTAAAATAAGCAGACGAACAGAGGGCTGATTTATAACAAGCGGACGAGTAGAGGGCTGATTTTAAATATACAGACGAGCAGAGGGCTGAATTAAAATAGGCAGAGGACCAAAGAGCTGGCAGAAAAGGGGGCAGACGAGCAGAGGGCTGATTTAAAACAAGCGGATGAGCAGATGGCTGCTTTTAAATAGACAGACGAGCAGAGGGCTGATTTTAAGTAGACCGACGAGCAGAGGGCTGATTTTAAGTAGACAGACGAGCAGAAGGCTGATTTAAAACAAGCGGATGAGCAGAGGGCTGATTTTAAGCCTCCCACCCCCGGACATGTATATAGATATGCAAATATGTGTTCAAACCGGCGACCCTTTGCTCCACGATTATATTTTGATCAAACAAAATTGGGATTCCACAGATTTATGACAAATACCTTCTGGCGTGTAGTTTGCGCTAAAGCAATTCCGGATAATTCTGTGCAGCTATTTAGTCAGAAAAAAATTAGAAATTGAATCGTAAATCCAGCTGTCTTTGACGTAAACAAAACAAATGTGAGCATGCACTTTATTTGTTATTGATTTTATCCAGAATTTCGATCGTGACTTTTTGGATGTTTTTCTGATAAAAGAGCTGCACAAAATCCTTCAGAACTGCTTTAGCGCAAACTACACCACATAAGTTATTTATCATAAATCTGTCGAATCTCAATTTTATTGCATTAAAAAATAATCACGGAGCAAAGGGTCACCTGTTTTCACACGTATTTGTATATCTATATACATGTCCGGGGGGGGGCTTAAGTAGCCAGATGAGCAGAAGGCTGATTTAAAACAAGCGGACGAGCAGAGGGCTGATAGAAAATGGTGCAGACGAGCACAGGGCTAATTTAAAATAGGCAGACAAGCAGAGGGCTGATTTTAAGTAGCGAGAAGGGCTCCAGAGGTATTCTCAGTCGTCAAGAAAGGCCCCGAAGGTAATCTCAGTCGCTGAAATAGGCTGCGGAAGTATTCTCAGACATCGAGAAATGCCCCGGAGCTCTTTTCAGTCACCGAGAAATGCTCCGGATGTATTCTCACTCGTCGAAAAAGGCTCCGGAGTGATTCTCGACGTCTCTCTCTCTCTCTCTCTCTCTCTCTCTCTCTCTCTCTAGTTCTCGCTCTATTTGTATTGAGCTTGGGAAATTTCTCTGTCATCAGCGTATTTGAAAAGAATGAATAAGTTCTAATATTTAAAAACATTTATTTGCAGTTATATGCAGTTTCATCTATCTGTAAAAATCGCACAATTAAATCTTGCACTGTAGATGTAAAAAAGACTCCATTTGTAGTTAGAAGATGATATAATAAGTTTTAATTATTTTTATCGCGTACTTCGAAACATACTCATCGGAGCTTTTCTCCGAAAGTTCCGAAAAGGTTAATTTTTTTTTTCGCCTGTCACTATAACCTCGACCGAAATACGCGAATTTAAATATTTTTGTATCAAAAACGGTGATATATCGGGACTTGGGTCCATTGAGACTTTGTTCAGGACACCGAACTCTATTATTTTAAAAAGTTTCAAGACATTTCACAGAAGGCCAATTTCCTTATGATTAGTGCGGCGGGTTTAAATCGTGACATACTGTTCAATAATATATTTGCCGAATAATTTGGATTGCATAATATGAGAAAAGTCCTCAAAAAATCATGAAAATGTCCTCAAAAAGTCCTCAAAAGATCCTGAACAAGTCCTGAAAAAGTCCTAAAAAAAAGTCCTGAACAAGTCCTTAACATGTCCTGAAAAAGTCCTGAAAAAGTCCTCAATTTAGTCTCGGCAGCGAGCGACTTGTTCAAGACTTGTTGAGGACTTTATGAAGACCTTTTGAGGACTTTTTCAGGACTTGTTTAGGAATTGTTCAGGACTTGTTCAGGACTTTTTCAGGACTTTTACAGGACTTTTTTAGGACTTTTTCAGGACTTTTCCAGGACTTTTCCAGGAAATTTTCAGAACTTTTTGAGTACTTTTTCAGGACTTTTTCAAGACTTGTTCAGGACTTTTCCAGGAAATTTTCAGAACTTTTTCAGAACTTTTTGAGTACTTTTTAGGACCTCTTCACGAATTTTTCAGGACTTTTTCAGGACTTTTTCAGGACTTGTTCAGGACTTGTTCAGGACTTTTACAGGATTTGTTTAGGACTTGTTCAGAACTTTTTCAGGACTTTTTCAGGACTTTTTCAGGACTTTTCCAGGAAATTTTCAGAACTTTTTGAGTACCTTTTCAGGACCTCTTCACGAATTTTTCAGGACTTTTTCAGGACTTGTTCAGGACTTGTTCAGGATTTTTTCAGGATTTGTTCAGGACTTTTCCAGAAAATTTTCAGGACTTTTTCAGAACTTTTTCAGGACTTGTTCAGGACTTGTTCAGGATTTTTTCAGGATTTGTTCAGGACTTTTTCAGGACTTGTTCAGGACTTGTCCAGGACTTTTTCAGGAGTTTTTGAGTACTTTTTTAGGACTTCTTCAGGACTTTTTCAGGACTTTTTCAGGACTTTTTCAGGTTCTTTTGAGGACTTTTTGAGGTCTTTTTCATGATTTTTTTGAGGACTTTTCTCATATATGCGATTTCAACCCTAATTTATTATCAGAAAATAATGCCCATGCCCAAGCGCTTATCGGGCTGCTTGACCACCATGCGCTGAAGGTCTTCTCGCTTGTCCCTACCTGTCACCATTTCCACGATGAAGCACCTACCCAGACCACACTCGATTTGTTTGTTGTCAAGCAGCATATGGTGAACACTTCATTCTCAAAGACGGCTGAGCCGTTCGTTGGATGCCACGACCTCATCGAGCTCAAGCTTGACTGCGCCCCAGCCCAACCCTTAACCAAGCGCATTTTTTCGAGATACTTCAGTCAGCTGAATCCACTTACGCTGCATCGAAGCGCCCATGCCTGCTGGCGCGCCCACGAGAGTAGATGCCTTGGAGAGGACCTTTTCTACCACCATGCTCTCTGCTTTCGACACTATTGCTCCACTTCGAGAAATCGTTTTTTCCTCCAGGTGGAAACTTTTGGTGTCGCCTCAAGTTCAAGTCCTCATGCGCGCACAAATCGCAGCCTACAAGTGCGCAAATATCACGCTACTCCCCTCTGATATCGCTAAGCACAAGCGCCTGCACCACCAAGTCACCAATACGCTGGATACTGCGAAAAACACGCATATATCTAACAAACTGTAATCTGAGAGGGACGCTAAAAGAAAATGGCGCGAAATTCATCGGCTTGGAACTGCTCGAAATTCTCTCCCATCGCCTTTTCTCGTGTTATCACCGGATGCTCTCAATAGGCATTACGCCATGGTTATCAACAGGGCCCCAGCTATCTCAAATGACTCTTTCGCAGCTATTTGCAGAGTACCATTTAATCGCATTTTCAACTTTCGCCCATTCATTCTGCAACCAGTTACGCAAGAGCAGGTGAAATCAGCGCTTGATGAAAACTCATCGAGAAGCAAGGGCCTCGATGGACTCTCAACGGAAATGCTAAAGCTGTCTGCTGCTCACGCCGTCCCTCACTCCACTGCTCTATTCAAGCGATCTATAAGCCCGCATACATTCCCGTCTTTCTGGAAGCAGGCCCTTCTTCGGGCCTTAGCCAAGAAAACCACCTTACCGTCAATGTCTGATACTAGACCAATTGCCCAGCTATGCGAATCACCTAAATTATTAGAGCGCTCCGTCCATCAACAATTGCTTCGCCACCTAGTTTCCAACAGGCTAGTCGACCCACGCCAGGTAGGCTTTCGCAGGAGCCACTCAGCTGAAACGGCCCTCCTCGGCCTGGTCGACGACGTGCGACACGTCACTGAGATGCTACGTTACGATCTTGGTCTTATTCGATTTCTCGCGCGCCTTCGAAAGCATTCCCCACGATCGTCTGATAGGCAAACTGCGGAACCTAAATATTGATGACGGCACGCTGAGGTGGTTTCTCAGCTATTTGGCCGATCGCCTGCAAGCAATGGTCGACGAGGGTGGTACGATTTCGCAATGGCTCGCTGTCGCGTCCCGGAGCCCCTGCTATTTGCCGTCTTTATAAATGACCTCCCGAGCGTCCTTAAATTCGCCAAGCATTGAAGCTAGCATTGCGAAGGCACAGCGCGACGCTCAAGCGTTCGCCGACTGGGCTCATGATAATGGGCTGGAATTAAATGTTCTGAAAACCAAAGCGATTATTCTCGGCAGCGAGAAATTTATTCACTTCTTTTCTCGCAGCGCGCACCACCCCCAGTGATCCGCGTAACTGCGATATCAGTTACTTATTCTAAATCCGTTAAAAGCCTCGGCGTCACGATCTCGTCGACTCTTCAATGGAAGCAACACGTTTCGTACGTGACGTCAAAAGTCTATCGCTGCCTCCACACTCTTAAATTTTACAGGAAGTCGCTTGCCCTTCCTCTGAGAAAACACCTCATCGAGACGTTGGTGTTTCCCCACTTCGCCTACGCATCGACCGTATCTATGGACGCTGACAAGACGCATGTACAGCAGCTGCAGGTGGCCGTCCTCGCTTGCGTTCGTTTTTCTTCGGACTTTGTCCCTTATGTCTTCTACCAGCGACATTACGACGCATGTATTAAGATACCATCGGCTCGAGCTGGCCCACACTTGCTTCACTTCGCAACATCTTCCTTGCAACTTGACTGTACAAGTTAATGGCGAAAAACTTATCCGAAGACAGGAACATTCCTGTGTACCTTTTGTAGTACCTAAACCTTCTTGACGCCCGAGTCATAGCATGCCGTTCAACCAGGAACCCACCTGCTGCTTTTCATTTCCGAGCTGCTCGAACCGAAGAGTGGAAGTGCTCATTTGCTATCCGAGCTACGGAGCGCCTCAATCAACTCAGCGTTATCGTTTTCGACGTAAATCGAATCACCAAGTTTAAAAGTTGCCATTTTCTCTCCTGCTCCTACTTGAGCACGATCAGCTCCACCGCAATATTATTCTCGAACGTCTTACGAATCGTCCAGCTCTATCTCTATTTCCGCCATCTATCGTCCTTTCAACGGCTTTCACTACAACCGACTCTTACCTACGCACCCAAGATCGCTACTTATACTTCGGCTTCTTTGAGAAAGCTGACCGCACTTCCCGTTATCACGTTCGATTTAATTCTATCCGATCACGGTGCGCTCTTGAATCTAATCGCGTTGCATCTTGGTTTTGCGCTTGCGTCCTACGTCTGGCGTTTTCGAGCTCGAGTTCGAGTTCGAGGCTGATGTACTGGGCGCCTGCCCCTGCTCACTGCGCGAGCCGCAAGCTTGCACGACACCGCTCCCCGGAAGGCATGCGCTCCCATTGTCGACTTGCGTCGTTTTTCCCCGTTTTCGCCTTGTTTTCACCTCGTAACGATCACAGTATCCGTACGCAATTCGCACCTTTCACACTCCTTATCTGCGAGTTATCTTTGAGCTTTCGCAGGCTCCCGTAAGCTTTTGCGTGTCCCTTGCGAGTTCTTGCGAGCTTTTGCGATTTTTGCGATTTTTTGCGAGCTTTTGTGACCTTTCTGCGAATGCGAATGTTTCTCTGTTACCTGCGTCACCCACGTGCTATCTCAATGTATAAATCGTAAATCTAAGGTACCACTTCGTCATCATGTTATTGCGTGTAAGTGTTACGTTGCCTGTCCTATGCGGTATGGGCTGTGGCTGCTATAGTCGTCTTTATCATATTTACAAATGCGACTTGCTCTGTCACGCCTTTGTAGTGCGAAATCACGCAATTATGCCAATGTTGGCCATGGCTTTTTCCTCGCTTACCTATTACCTACCGCTCAGTATTGTTCATATTTATGTTTAGTATTAATAATAATTTTTCGATATAAATTTTGCAATAGTAACTGTGACCGCTCAAAATCTTACGAAAATTTCTGCGATTGATTTTTGCGATGTTTGCGACTATTTCTGCAATTCTTGTGACTGTTTCTTTTGCGTTTGTTTATTGCGTTTATTATTATTGCATTTATTGTATTGTATTTGTATACACATAAGGTGCAACCACTGCTTACTCCACAGCTCTATTATCCATTGTGTATTTTACTATTGCTTTGTACTTTTGCGCCAAACCATACAGTGTTCTACCTTAAGATTAAATAAAGATCCTATCAACTATCAACTGTCTCTCTCTAATTGCGACTCGCTTTTGGTGTCGCGTACCACGCTCGCGTGGTCTAACTTCGGAGAAATAAGTTGGAATCGACGTCGCGATGCTCTCTCTCGCTATCAATCCTATGCGCGATAGCACGTCTGTGCTTACTGGCACTATCACTTTCTCGCCAATCTTTTGAGGTAGTAATTCGCTTCGCAATACAATTTCAGGTTAATTATTATTACGGATTCATTAATTTTTTAACAACTCGTGCAACATCATAATTTGATATCATCAATTCACGATCGGTCAATCGCTATCACACGAAGCACGAAAACGTATTTCAATCCGTCGACGTGGGGAATTCATGCCGCGCATCAAGGTTGAGCACCGTTTTTGTTCAGCCGGAGCGCGAGTACGCTTGCCCCCCTCAGCGCTCCGCGCTCGCGACCGAGCGACTATACTTCTAAAGCCGTGCGCTGATTGGCCGCTCTGTGAACCTAATTATCTAATTACCTAATTACCGAAGAAAAAATTAATAATGGCATCTTCAATAACTTTTCGAGACGAATCCAACGATACCAATTTCCTTTAATGTTTTTGAATCACCGTGTATAGTGTAGCGCGCGGCAAGGCAATATACGATTCAGGCGTAAATTTATCCAAAGTACTAATTGCAAAATAATTTCACATATTTACAATTATTAATTATATGGAATACAAGAGAATCAAAAAATGAAGCAATGATAAAATATTCCGCAATTATATACATATTATCTTCGGAAATTTCGTTCATGTTTGTTATATTCATTATTATTAAAATAATAATTAATTTCTCTAGCGAATGTCTGGATGACGTCACATCTGAAAATCCTCTATAAAGAGGTTACTGCCGTTCGATTGGTTCGGTGACGGGAGGGAGCACGAAAAAAAGAGAAGGACAGAGCGATAACGTATAGGCCGAGAGAATGGCGGGAGTAGGGCAGCGAGAACGAGCTGGCATATGCTTTCTGGCGCGCTGCTCATCCCCTCTCTCTTTCCCCTGGAGTGCGAGTTTTCTTCTCTCCCGATCTTCTTTTCGGTCTTGTTCGCATTTTAATCCAGCTCAAAAACTTGGGCTGAGGCGTGTATGCTGGTTGCATCCTTACAGACGAAAAGAAAGGAGTTTCACTCCAAAAATTCCGACTTTCTGTGGGCTGATCTGGGTGGAACAGAGAAAATTTCTCACATACAATATCAGAATACCCTCATTTTATGGTATTATTTCAGAAGTGCTACATGTGAACTTACGAAGCCTTATTTCTCATATACTGAAATATGAAGTTTCTCTCTATCAAGACGGAATAACTTAGAAAAAATAGTTATGCCATTGGAGGATTATTAATAGAAAACTGATAACAAATCCTTCAGTTTTTTTATTTTTATAGGTATAGTAACTGAAGGATAATTGCGACTTATTATCGATTACTCTTGATTTTCCGGTAAATAATCATAAAATAACATAAAAAAATTGTAGCGTGCGATCATTCCCATTCGGAACAGATGAATTCGAGAAGACAAAAATATCATGAAGTTCCTAAGCAACGGAGTCAACGGAAAAAATCGCCAGTTTGTTCACATCTGCTCAACTCAATCGACACGATAGTTTGCTTGTTATTTTCGGTACAAAGTCTTCTTGTCAAATGAAGTTATTGTTTTTTAACTTTCTATTTAAGTTATGATATATGAATTGTATTTTAGCGGATTGTAAAAAACGACGTGATTTTGTTGAGGAATTTGGGAAAGAATAACTGCGTTGATACAATGAAAGTTTGATTTCGATATTAAAAGTATACTAGAGAACTTTATTTACACTATATTTACAAGGTTTGAATTTGAAATGAAAAAAAATAACTTCTGGTCATCGAGGCAAAGCGATGCGCACGACGACGGCAGAAGGTAGGTAAAGACTCATAGCAAACGTTGAGCGACGACTGAGCGCGGCGTTGATGCGCGCGCAGGTCATCGGAATGAGGCATGATGGGAAACTAGTGGAAAATTGTAAATATCAAAAAGGAGGTCGCTGAAAAGTACTCAGCGACTCCAACATAACACCTGCCTCGTTGCAATGAGGCGACGAAATGAGAGCTTACAAAAGACAACCAAAAAAAAAGGATTGAAAATGAAGTTGTAAAAAAGGGGGCGACTGAAAAGAAAAACCGATCAGCCGTCGGAATCCTCGCTGTCAATGCTGGACCTGGACAGGTGGGTGTTGCGACGATTCTCAACGCCGTCCGCCATGACGAAATCAACCTCCAAGAAACCAGCAGTCATCAGAGTATGGCACCTACGCTCGAGAAACCTCTTGATATCAGCGTAGTGTGGGAAGTCTTGCTGGGTTTCTATAGTCTTTTTCCAGTCTTCTTTGGTTTCCTGATCCAACCTCGCAGATACCAAGTGGACAAACCAGTCATCCCACTGGTTCACCGGCCTGTTGAGAGCAGTCATAGAGCGTATGGCCTCGTCAACAGTGCCCGACAGGACGGTGATTCTGTTGACAGACTTGAAAGCAGATGGCATTGAGTGTAAGCGCCTGAAAAGGTGAGAAAGCTTCACACTCTTGTTGTCGTATGTCTGCAAAAGGATGTTCCAAGCGACATCAAAGTTAGAAGACGTCGCTGTGAGTCCTCCAAGACATCGAGCTGCCTCTCCGTTTGCACATGACAACAGCCTTCGCATCTTCTCAGCCTTGGCCATGTAAGAAACATCATGGAGCTGAAAAGATCCTTGAACGAATCCCAGTCTTGTTGCTCTCCAGAAAAAGTTGGCAGGTCCAAAGCAGGTAATGCAGGAGGCTGAGGCAGCATCTGGACAGTTGGCGTACCAATAGAAAGCGAACTTGCATCAAATACTCTGGAGTTAACAAGAGCCTTCATACGAGTGACAAGTTCAGTCTTTGCCTCCAGGTAGGCATCTTGATATTCGCTGTATAAGCCAGAGGTGAAGTACTCGTGGCTCTCTTTCAACTTGTCATTCTCCCTGCAAACCTTACCGTGTGCACCAACAATAGAGTTCCAGTAGTCTTCCAGAAGTTGAAGCCTGCTGAACAAGAGCTCGTAGGTGTCTTTCCCCTTCTTGTTGGTGTTGGTGATAAAGTTGACAACAAAACCCCCAGCCTCCATCTGATTCAATAGAGGCTCTGAAGGCTCCACCATGATGACAGCAATACAGCAGTAGTACACGTGAAAGAAGAGAGCGCCGTGCAAGCAAGAAACAACAAAAAAAAAATTATTTTCTGAGTGTTGTGGCAAAGCTAGACACACACACACACACACACACAACTCAGAGACGAAAGCGGCAAATTGTTGTAGTGACGAAAGATTGTTTCTGAACGTCGTGGCAAAGCGACACACACGACGAATTAAGACAACAAAGTGACAGAGCAGTCGTGTAAAGTAATAAGAGCACGGTTACTTACAGTTGACACGTGAAAACTAGCGACCAAGAAATGCAGAAAGCTGACAGGTGTAGACAAAATTAAGCTGCCTTTGCACACACTCAAAATTACGAGTAGCGCGAGCGAGAAAGAGAGAGAACGGAGAGCAGGAGAGAGCGCTTGAGGAGATGACGCACCAAGCTGCTGCTGCGGCGGCGAACAGACGAACTCCCAGCGCGGCCATTGCTCCGAACTTGGCGGTGGCGTGATGTTGACGCAGTAATCTGATTGGTGGAGAGAGAAGGAATCCACTTGCGGCCTCGCTTTTCAAATTTCCAACGGAAATTTGCACCCGCAAACCCGAGATTTGCACAGAACACAGCCGAGATATTGTTCTTTGAACACACGCGGGATCAACTCCTTGGCGCGAATATTCAAGACCGAATCCGGTGGTTTTACCGAAAAGTCACTGTGCACAAAAAGTTTCACTCACAAAATCACTCAACAAAACTGTTTCCTGACGACAGTCCGGCACTCGAAGGACCATGAATTGTATTTCAGCGGATTGTAAAAAACGACATGATTTTGTGGAGGAATTTGGGAAAAAGTAATTGGGTTGACACAATGAAAGTTTGATTTCGATATTAAAAGTATATTAGAGAAGTTTATTTACACTATATTTACAAGGTTTAAATTTGAAATTAAAAAAATAACTTCTGGTCATCGTGGCAAAGCGATGCGCACGACGACGGCAGAAGATAGGTAAATACTCGTAGCAAACGTTGAGCGACGACTGAGCGCGGCGTTGATGCGCGCGCAGGTCATCGGAATGAGACATGATGGGAAAGTAGCGGTAAAATATAAATATCGAAAAGGAGATCGCTGAAAAGTACTCAGCGGCTCCAACAATATACATGAACACGTATATTTAAAGTGGTGACCCCGACGTTTCTGCGGCAACATGGCTCAAATGAAGACGAAGAAGCGAGCCGAGCTCTCTGCTATAATAGGTTGAGCTTCTTCAGAAGGCTAAGTAGGATGAGAGAGACAAATAAGTATATTGTTTTTTTTTGTAAGTTAAAGAAACAGAGTTCTTTTTTTTTCTGTTTACAAATGTGTATGTGTAAGTATGTAAAAGAAAAGTAATTGTAATAATTTTTTTAATTGAGTGCGTAAGAATAATCTAGTTCTCGTTGTTGGATTATACACAACCACACACTGGCAGAGTGGAAAGTAGTCAGGATCTCTGAACACAATTTTAATTTCTTAACTAGCTGAAAAGTACCTCGCTCGCTAACGCTCACTCGGTATATTACCGGTGATTGGTTCGTTTGACATCAATCTATTGAATTCACATATTGCAATTTATCCATAAGGTAAAGAATTGATCAGTTGACATTCACGTATTTATTTTTTAAGTAGAATTCATCATCTAGTTAGAGAGAAGGTAAAGTGCTATTCTGCAAATTATTGCCCTATAATGAATTTTTTTTAACAGAACAGTCTTATCTTGAAAAATGTTAATAAATTGTCGTCGATTTGTTCGTCAGTTTATAATATAACTCGCAATCTATTCCCTTCAAAAATTAACAGGTACTAATGTGTTTATTTTCAATTAACAATTTAACTGTTATGGTCGAAGCATTACTTTGCAAATTTTAACCAACTAAACTTGTTAGAAGTGTCAAAAAATCATGGTTTTTATGTTTAAAACTGTATTTCTACAGAATCAATAAATTGTTGGTCAATGAAAAAATTGAGATAGATAAAGAACGAGAAATACCTTTTTTATTATTATAATTTTTAATAGAATCACTGGAATATTAATTACATATTCAATACGTTTTCTGCCCCAATTTACACTCAGTTTATTTGTAATAATTGTATCTATTTAAATATTTTTCAATTCAATCTCCACAAATTATTTCTTTAAAATTTTGCTTCTTCAAACGAATTATTAGTATTTCAACTATTATTAGTATTATTTAGAATAATATTGGATAGCATGCCTTCAGTCGGAAATATTCAATAGTTAATAGTGATACAGTAACAACTAAAAATTTCTTATAACCCATCATTATTTCCTAATAATTGCTATTTTATCCCATTCCAATTTTGACTTCAGATATTGAACTTCACAAAACATCAAAATTTAACAAATTCAAGATGGTTTTATCAGAAAAAGAGAAGCTAATACTGAGAGGTAAAAGAAAATATTCAAATAAAGATTCCATTCTAACAGATATGCATATGTAAGAATTCAATAAAATTCTACAATGACACTCAAACTTTGAAATGCAATCGACAATTCTATTGCAACGCCCGGAACAAATAATACCTATACCCATTGAAAAAA
>JAWWMK010035186.1:0-12986 GCA_035047105.1 Galeopsomyia nigrocyanea
CACACACACACACACACACACACACACACACACACACACACACACACACACACACACACACACACACACACACACGGAGACACGGAGACACACGGAGACATGTCGCCTGTAAATACATGTGTGTCTTGTAGGATGTAAAATATACCGACACAATTCCTTGGGGGATATTTGTCGTAAAATAAATATATATTTTGTCTCCATCAGGCCGACGGGAGGCAAAAAAAGCCGCTGAATAAATAAGGTATCTTTTCGAAAAATTTATATCACGAAAATGCATGTTGTAGTATTTTTCATCTGTAGCCGCGCTTTCTTTGCGTAACGGATCAAACTCTGAAATACCAAAAGATTTATTGTCGCTCATGATTAAACCTCATGAATCTGTCACTCGAACACAATGAGGGAAGAGGAAGAACCGCGCGCGCGCGCACGCGAAAATAGAAAGGAAAGACGACAGGAAACGCTAATCGCGTAAAACCTTTTAAACCCAGTTCGTTTTTTTTTATTCCATAAAACCTGGCCTTAGTGGCGCCTTATTGCAGCGAGCGCTCTGTCCGCCGCAATTCCGCGATAATGAAATTTTTCGCGCAATTGCGCGGTCCTCACTCTTTGCAGCAACCTCCCCTCCCCCGCGAGTCAATTTTAGCTTCGCGGGTCTTAAACGCTTCGACGATGTTCGTCAAGGGATTGCGGGCGCGGGTTTTACGAGAATCGCTTGAAAAAAAAGTGAGAGGAAAAAAGAAAACCACTTTGCGGTTTAGCGCAATAGTGTGCTACGCGCACCTCTTTCCACGCGACAATGGATTAAATTGGAGCGAAGAGGAAGGATAGAGAGAAAGAGAGAGAGAGAGAGAGAGAGAGAGAGAGAGAGAGAGAGAGAGAGAGAGAGACAGCGGACGTACTACGAGTGAGGCAGTATTTAATTTCTTCTACTGATAATCTTAGCCGTCGGAGATAGAAGGGGATGGGATTCTATGGACGTAATCTTATCGGAGCAGTTGTCGTCATTACGTGGATTAACTATTTTATCGAATAAATGAAAGAAAACTTAGCTGACTTGAGAATAGTTTCTACATTACTCTTACGTATACCTCAATCGAAACTTTTTATATTCGTTTATTTACGAATAAACTAGTTTACGAAGAAGAGATTCATTTGATATTGTGACAGTACACTACAAAATAAAGATTAGTTTGAAACACTTTCAATAAAATCGGTCACGAGCTCGAGTTTTTCAATACCCACTTCGTCCGGGCATCTTCAATTTTGGCGTAGTTTCAACAATACCAATAATGTCGGATGATGAAAAAACGCACCGATACAGTAGTATAAAACTATATAAAGAAAACGGTGCGGACATAAAAGACGTCGACGTCGATATTTCAAATACTCGTAAAAAGTTTAAATACGAATCAAGCGAACGTAATCAGTCGGACGACGACGTTCGCCTACGAGTAGAGTAAAAAGAAAAGTAGCGATAAAAGTAGAAAAGCATATGTACGAGATGGGGATGGTAGAAGAATGAAAGAGCGTAGCGCGATAAAACGAAAGAATGAGAAAATGGCAATGAGTTAGGTGTAAAAAAGACAAATGCATGCGGAGCTGGGAGAAAAGAGAGAATGAGGCAGGACGAAGGAGGGACAGTAATTTCGTTAACCGCGGCCGTGCACACACACACACACACACACACACACACACACACACACACACACACGCACACGTCCTAATTTGACAATTTCATTGCGCTTACGTTCGCTAAAAAGAACTCGACCGCAAAGGTCCCTCTTGCCTCCATCTGCCTTGATTGCGTACGATCCCTTTTAATCGTTTCTCTTGCACGTCCCCTCTTTTTTTTTCTCTTTCTCTCGCTCTCTTTCGCGCGCGCTCGTTCGCGTCCCGCTTTTCCAGCTGCTCTTTTTCTCTCTCTCTCTCTCTCTCTCTGGCCCTCCGGCGCAGTTCGATTTGTGATTGCCGACAAATTTTCACGCTCATTCATTAATCGACCCGTCGACTCTTTTTTCTTTCTTTTTGTGAATAACTTATGCGGAAGATTGCGATTTCCGCGCGCGCGCAAAAAAAAGAAAAAGATAAATGAACGTGCCTCATTAGTATTCAAACGTCGTACGGCTTCTATAGAAATCATTTTCAATTGGTTTATTCTGATTTCCATCATATTTCCATATTCATTATTCCGATATTCCGTATCGTACCTATAAAAACGTTCCGCGTGGGAGTCATATTTTCAAGAAAATATAAAGAATAATCCATTGTCTGACGAAAGCGGATCTGTACTACTTACAGTATGATTTGCTGATAATACTCGCAATACAATGCTCCTGCATTCGAATGCTTTTGTGAGAAATTTATTTATTTATTTCGTTTCTTCAACGGACTCTGGAGTCCTTTCAAATATTTAATATAAAATATAAAATCGATAATTTTACAACCAACACATATACTTAAGCAGAAATCATGAATGAAAAGATACAGAGTATCAGCAGTATTATGTATGTACGCTCGCTATAAGTAACAAATAAGCATTATTTACAAATATCTTGCGATCAATCACTCCTCTTTTTCCTATAATAATCATTCTCAAAATCTAATTTATAACTAACGCTAATCAAAATATATAATTCAAAATTTTAAACCTAAGAGCAAACCAGTATTCTAATCCGTAGTCGGCAACTTTAATGCGTGTTAGTGCATGTTAAGCAAATGCCACGTATAACCCTCGGACTGATGTCTTAAAATTATTCAAATTTTCCACAAATAAATGTTGAATTATCGATGGAAAACTTTCTTCCTACTGTTTACATTGTTGTTAGAACCGTAAAATTATCATTAGAAAGTAACATTCTACAAGTACTTCGTGTCGATCTGTTACTTTGCAAAAAAGAAGAAGGTTTCGTTTCCAAATCTGAAAGGTTATTTTACGACCGACCACTTATCTAATGTTAAACGTATCGGAAAAATGTACGTATATTCCAGCCTCGTAAAACATCCATAAGCCTCTTATCGTATCGTAGCGATAAATAAAAGTCTTGCGCGAGTAGCACACGAAAGCTGGCAAATTAATTCCTGCAATTTCGACAATCAATGCACGGCTCCAAAGGTAAATCCACACCTTTGCCTGGTTAAATTCAACGGAGAGTAGACGGCAAAACTTTCCGGTAGAGTCTACACGCTACTGTAAACGGCTCTTAAACGATAGATCGTCAACTCGATTAATGCGCCGGCGTCTTGCGTTGAATATACATAAACTTGTTTAGCGTATATATATACGCAAGAAGCGAGAAAGAGAGTGAAACTTTTTAAAAGGCCAGCTTAACTTTGCGCATAAAATTAAAGAATTGTGATTGCAGTCGTACAATCTTCTCGCGCGTCTGCGCGACTTCCTTTTTCACCGCAACTGACGGCAGAAAATACAATTTGGTGCCGCGCGCCCTAACTTTCGTACGCCGAGCGCAAAATAGATTTCAATAGTTTTTTTTTCTTTTGCCCCACCGAGTCCCTCGAGTAAAAGCAGCGACGTTTTCGTAATCATAGGTGGGGGCTGCGACTTTTTGTTTCGCGTAGCAAAAGTTTGCGCTTTGCACTGTCACGAAAAGATATTCCCCGACGCATGAAGCTCACTTTGTTGCGAGTACTTACGCGAAGCTCCAGCAGCAGCAGCACACTTTCTCGCAATGTGTCTCGGTTAAAGATGAACGCTTTACTGCTTGTTTTAAAAGGTGAGTCGCGCGCGCACTTTTCAAGTTGGCTGTTTACGTGCCTAGCTGTGTATGTATACGACGAGGACTCGCGCTTTTCGCTAAAGTACGGACTCGGAGTTTCTCAAAAATTATGCTTGCCTTGTGGCTTCAAGTTGGATTCAGCGTTTTGCTTTTAAAACGCTGTGCATCACTTTAAACGAAATTTACTACGTTCGTCTGGATGAATAATATTACTCTTGATTTTTCATGTAGTTTGCGAATCTGGTCAGAGTTTTATTTAGTTTACAAAAAAGAAATTTTCAATCAATTGAATTGAAAATTTATGTTACTTAATTTCTTGCGATTCATTAATTTACGTCATAATTTTAATTGATTTATAAGTATGATGTAGTTTTGCCGTCAAAAGTCAAAATTAATTAATGCTCAGCGTATACATTTCAACGTCGTTATAAAGTGGAACTCTCTGGCTTTTATTGATTTCCATCTCGTTAAGTGCAATTCCACGTTCCCCCAGTTCGGTATGAAACCACTTTAAAGCATGTTGAGAAATATGAAGTCTTACATTTTACCGAGACAGTGAAAACTCAATTTGGTCGATGAATAATATTCAGAAGTTCATTATCCTCGCGCGCGGATCTATATAGCAGCGAAAATTTTCAATTCAAAAGCGTCTGCTCTTTTATTATGCGCGGTCGAATTGTTGAGGAAAGTTCAAAGTTTTTATTTTAACGCACGGCTAGAATCGCCGCGTATAAAACATGACGGAAATGAATTCAACCTTTATATAGTATTAAATTACCTTTGCGAAATTATGTGGGAGGGAAATATGAAACTCTGCGCATAAATGTGGGCAAATGAAGTTATAGTAATAATTTCAGAAATGTATTTCAAGCATACTTTATTTTACTTTTATTGCAAGCTACATTATTCTCTTTCAACGAAGTACCTTGTGAAAAATTCTTAAAATTTTAAAACAGCTTTGTAAAAACGTTTAATTTCTATAGAGCGACGGAAAAACTTTGCGGATACGCATTGTGAATTTTATTTCGCTGAACGGAAAGTAAAATAAAAGTCGTAAATTAAAAGCAAAATACCGGCCTTAAAAAGACTGTCAGCGCTGAGTCTTATCAATGCATCAGCACGTTCGTCATGGTATTTATCATGCATAAAAATGCAGGCGCGACGCGTCGTGGAATACGGTGAAAGGTCGGGGAGTAACGAGAAAAAAAAGGCCGCCAGCCGACCCGCGCGTGCAACATTTTGATATTCGCTGGCTGTATAAATGTAAATAAAAGCTAAGCAGATAAAAGAAGTCTCGCTTGCGCGTTTTCTCATTTCGCGCGGAAGAGAGAGAGAGAGAGAGAAAGAGAGAAAAAAGAGCACGGATTCCGAATACCGATTGTCAGCTTACCTAATGCCGTTCGCAACCTTATGAATAAAACAATCGTAACCGTCTTGTAGTGGTATTTTCCACTCGATGCGGCGGCCGCCCTGTAGAATCCTGCCACACGCTCTCTCGCTCTCTCGCGGAAGTTACTTCCCTGTCAATTCGGCTTCTGTTTTAGAGAGAAGTTTTGCCGAGTTTCGCCTAATGGATCAGGGAATGGGATTTGTGGTGAGCGACGTCGGAGAGTAGGTGCATTTGCAGAATCAAATGTCAAAATGCAAGTTTCAAATTCGGTTTGGCATTAAACATCAAACTCCAAAGTACAATGGACTTTTAGAGTAGAACAACTTTTTTCGTATTGTTTAAAAATTTTTTTTTTACCTTCGCTTTGTGCTAGAGTTTCAGGGCGTCAAAATATTCAGTATTTCCGTAATTCAAAGTTTTTAAAGTTCTTTTTCTTCTGCAACAACTTCGTTCTAATTTTTTAAAAGTAATTTGATTTTTATCCCTTTACAGTTCATGTATTAAATTACAAGTTCAGTTGCCTTTACCCTTGCCTTTATCCTTTCAAATTATAACAACATTTTGAATATTTATTTATAAAGGGCTGTTTTTAATTATGAAGAGACGTAATTTGCCTTTCATTTAAGAAATTCGCGTTCAATTTGTTTAATAATTAATCTGTCAAAGTAAACTTTTCAAAGGTTTGACTACTGAATTAACTATCGTAAATTAATGGCTTTGGCTACGAATTTTTTATTTTCAATTTGACGCTCGTCAAATTCAATTTCCAATTATAAGAACAAAGTACAATGAAAAAAAAAGAAAAGAAAAATATCTGAAACCAACAGAATTACAGCATACAAAAAAAAATCCGTAAGAAAGTAGTTGTCTCGCAGTAATCCTAAATTTCGAAGGATGATTCGGCGTTCGCTCTCCGCGCCGACTTGGATTCGCATCTCGGCATGCATACATGCATATAGCTGCCGTCGGGCAAGAGCAAAGCGCAACGGGGGGAGGTAAATGTAGTACACGACTTGGCTGATAGCGATGACGCCAGAGTGTAGGAGGGACATTCAAACGTCGCGTCGGCGATCGCGATTGCAATTGCAATTGGCCCCTCGGACCGCTGCGCGCCGTTACGAGGTAGGAGGAGGCGACCATCTTTATTAGGCAATTCGCGCGGAGGGAGGGAGAGAGAGAGAGGCGGTGCCCTAGGGAAAACGCGCGGCTCACTATTAATTCAAGGGTGAGCGCGAATCCACGATAGCCGCTCGCGGCTCTGCGGTATCACCTCGCTAAATTTTGCTCGACTTCATGGATTATTTATTAGACTACTTCGAGCATGGCTACGATCGGAATTTGTTTGTATTTCAATTATTCCCACGCCTGATTATTTCATTGTTGACGGTGGACGCGCCGTCGAACTGACCGCGCTTGGCTTGATGCTAGCAGCAACTGCAAATTTATCGAATATACGCGGAAAAGAAACATTGTATGTAGGTAAATGTTGCTCAACAGACTGCTAACACTGTATAATTTTGCTATTTTTTCTGCAATTTATTGTATGATAAACATTACAATTTTATCAGACCAAATAATAATAAATTCACCTCCATTTCGAGATATTTATTGTGGTCTCTTTCAGAATTAGATCACGAATTTCTGGTCTCGAATTATATTCAACTTTTATTAGAATGTTCAAGATCAAGTAAACGAGCTCAGCTCGCTGTCTCAAATATGAAAAGTTTGGCTTTATTCCTTATACTGTAGTGTCAACTCATAAAACTTATCTTATTGCCGTACGAGGCAGGCAGCAGCTAGCAGCCAGCAGCACGAATTTACCTAGAAAGTAATAACTAGAGATTATAAAAGTACGTGCACCTCTCTCGCGGGGAGTGTAGCGTTGAAATGAGGCCAACAGTCATAATGAGCGATGAATCCGCGCGTATAAAAGCCGAGATATACAAGGTTTCGCGAAAATTGTCTAATAAACTCGGGAGCCGAGCGCCGAGGCTACTCTTTGAGCTCATCAGGTGTAAACTTTCTTATTTCCATTTGCCTGGTAAATTTGCTAGTTCCAGTGAGGGATTGAAAATTCGTATACTTACCAATTTAGTTTGCCATTCAATTTCCCAGAAGAGAAAAAAGGAAATGCACGTGCGCGGACGCGATATAGTTGATTGAATTACCATTTCACCTGCGGCTTTTTGCCTATTCACCTGTGTTACAACGCTGAACGCAGCTGCGCGCGAGTGGCAATCACTAGCAATTAGCGCTAATGCATTGTATGCTATGTTGATCGATCTTTACCTATCCAATAAAAATTACCTTTTTCGTTATTCCAGTGGCTCTCGCTATGCAAGCTCACGCTTGGCAAATATAATATTCGAAAATCCATGCGCGCTATTCCGTGATTTTAATGCTCTCTGGTTAATGATTCCTCGACTTTCGCTTATATTGCAAATTTAAGTTCTAATTTCGCGGATAACGAGGGCGAGAGAGAGAGAAAGAGCTCTGTTAATGCATACACACTGCTGATATTTTAATGAGCTTTGTTACGATTTAATGGCAAGCGCGCATTTTGATGCTTATTCATAGACATACGCATATACACACACATACACACGCAAACACACACACGAGCAAGCTTCAATAATCGACATCTAGGGGAATATACTTCATATAATCTCTATTAGCTTGATTTGTCGGCTCGGTATATAGCGCGATACATGCAAAAATTACTTTTTCATCGCCGCTATTGTTACGTTTTCGCGTGTGACTCCCATAGATTGTTGTTGAAATGAATTTATTGTAGAAGTAATGAGAAAAACAAAATTGAAATAAAGTGCGAAATAATACGATTATTGACATAATCAATAGTTTATTAGCAGCGGAAGAATTTCAAATGCCGCAGTTGAATTGACTTAGTCGGTTACTGTGTGTACTGTGCGAAGTTTAGCAAACCCATTTAACTAATATGTATGAACATACATACGAGACATTTCTGACCGCGTTATTACTCCGCTGCGTTTGTCAAAAGTTCAACAAGGATTTATGCACGGGGGTACGCGCGGTTCACTACCAATCAAATATGCCACTGGATAATTGAAAGGAAGTATTTATAACTGCCAAAATAATTCGTTTTGATCTACATAGTCAGTTCTTATTTGTTGAATAAAAGGAAAACGTATCGTTTTTTCACAAAGTCAAGTCACATTCTTTCAGTATATCAGTGCGAGAATTATTTGTTATAAAAAAGGAATTTGCGGTCAGAGGCCTTTACGAAAGTATAAATTACAAGCGAGGGCAGGAATTAAGTATCTATAAAAAGACTCATAGTAGTTCGCTGGCAACAAACTGGCTGTGTTGCGGAGATTTAGGACACAATTAAAAGACACCATCTCCTTGGGAGCGCCAAAGACTGTACTCTCGCTCTCGAGGCAATAAAACACTGCAATGAAACCGTGCTCGATAGTATAATACCCTTTTTTTTATTTTTTTTCCTGCCCCTAGCTTCTATATCCCCCGCAATCTCATGTACACGAAACAAAAAAAAAAGAGAGAAAGAAACGTAGAGAAATATTTTATCAACTCGTGTAGTAAAAACCAAGCAAACTGTTTATTTTTTGCTATTCAATTTACTGTACATTCTCGAGTTACATAAAAATCCACGCAGTGGCTTTCCCATTTACAAATAAAAAAAAAGACGAAGTTTGTTTAACGAAGTCGGTATGCGCTCGCAACTCGAAAGAGTGTGTGCAGCAGAAGGGCAAAAAAAAACACTCACACACAAAGTCACGGTGAACGAATAAAAATGAAAACACCTTCGTCAGGCCACGTACAATGCAACGTAATAGCAGACGGCTGGTTTGTCGACTCGGCGATTCTCGCCGTGGCTGATTCGATCTATATATACATGTGTGTGTATATATATACACACGTGCACGAATAAAGAGCCGCAATACGCTCTGCCAAGCGTACGTGTACCCATGCACGCCGCAACACGTCCTCTCACCCTCCCTCCCCTACTCACTTCCCTCTACCTGTATGCATAGTGTCGTCTCTTCCTCTCTCTCTCTCTCTCTCTCTCGCTCTGCGCAACTTCGTGCTGCATAAGCTTCGCGTCATCTCGAGCATTGCCTTTTTTTCACCCATCCTAAGCTCTTCGTTTTCACTTCGGCAGAACTTCCGTGGACGGGTTTGTTTTCAAAAGTTTACGCTGTGAAATTCTTGTGAAACTTTGAACAGGAGTGAGATTTTTTTTTTCATCCATTTATTTAGAATTTTTAAATACGATTGAGTTGAGGGGGTGCATTTACCAGGAATTATTTTGATAGCATTATGTAAAATAGGGCGAGTTTAACGCAGACAAAGGTGTAATTATCCCACGAATTTGAGCAAATATTCGGGCGGTGAAAATTATGCAAAATACCGGGAACACCATATACTCGCACATATTTTCCAGCCTGGAGTTTCGAGTGAGAGAGTGAGAGAGAGAGAGAATGGTAATTTGAATTCTCGACTCTGTATAATGATCCCTCTCTACAACTAAGTACTGGATGGCGCTGTATATGAGCCCCGGTTTTATCGATAATAATGCGCGCCGCTCTTCTACACAAGAGCTCATTACGTTTGATGCCGACGTCATTTGTTGATGATGCTATTTGAATTATAATTCGGCTCATTAATGTCCGACGGCATTTGCACTCATTACGACGTTGGACAATTATTTTTGCAGTTCAAAATTAACGAGATCCATGATGTTATTGACACTACGTGATTAATATAACAATAATAATTTGGAGATTACATTGATCGCGATACTACACAGTTACGAAAAAAAAATCCAACAAAAATTCCAGTAGAACAGGTAAATCTCTTGTCGGACAAGAGTCGTAAACACGGCCATTATACTCATACAAGTGCTGTAAAAAAAAAAATCAGAGTACAATGTTTCCCTGAAATTAAGTACCACAGGCCGTCCTCAAAATTTTCCCATGAAAATCCACGCCCGCACTCGTAAAACCGTAGCGTAACGGCCTCTTTAAACTCGCAGTCAGCGCGACGACGGTTTTTCGGGGGAAGGGGGAAGGGTGGGAGATGGGCGAGTGCGGCCTCGTTACGGGGATGCCGTGAACAATAGGACGATAATTCGCGCGCATCCCGCTGTTTGCACGTGCGCGCGTGAGAGCGAGAGCGCGGACATGAACGTCGGCAAATCGGCTGATGGGGGTGGGGTGTAGGTGAGGCAGAGAGGTAGAGGTAGGTAGAGAGAGAGAGAGAGAGAGAGAGAGAGAGAGAGAGAGAGAGAGAGGCCTTTTTGTCAAAAGCGATGCAGCAGCAGCAGCAGCTCGCGCAAAACCCGATTTATATCGCCTCGTTTTGCCGCCGCTTTTGCATTGTCATTGCCTCGCCTTCTTTTGCCCTTCTGTCCTTTGAGGATTAAAACCTAACCGAGATTGAAGGCTTCCTTCATTGAGGGAGAGAGAGAGAGGGAGAGTTCGCTTATAATACGAGAACACTCCTTCTTCTTCTTCTTTTTTATGGATGTCATCCGACAGTTGAGTAATGCGTTCTTATATACTTTTCTTTTTTTCTTTTCTTTTTTTATAAAGAATTTGTTGTCTCGTCGATTGACTTCCAACGTACTTCTCGTAAACCATCAGAGTCTTCAAAGCATCGATTCTACACCTCGTTCTACACTCGATCGTTCTCTTCTTCGCGTAAGTGCGATTGACGCGAAAAACGAGGATCTCCGTGAAAAATAGAATCACGCCGATGGCACTGCCGACGAGCAAAACGGCGATAAGAGGCAAGATCCCGCGTAAACTGACCGGCTGACACTCCACGTTGCTACTCGGCGCGGGTTTCATGAAGTTACTCTTGAGTCGGGTCACGATTCCGTAGTCCATGAATTTCTGCAGTCTAAAGCAGAGAGAGAGAGTGGAATTTTTTTTTTTATTTTCGAAAGAGGATTGGCTTTTGCGCGGTTTTCTCTGCTTACTGATAATTTATGACTCCGGTGTAAGGATTCCCCTTGGTAAGTACCATGCCGATGCTATCGAATCTACCGGTGTCGATGTGTACCAAATCACACGCACGCCAAGCGTTGAAATACTTCAAATGCTCCATCACCGCCCCCGACACGTGAAATGCTACATTCTTCTGCTCGCATGCCTGCGCCAGCGTATAAAAGTGTAAAATTTTGTTATTTGTATTTTGTTTGTTTGTATTTCTTACCCTGCGAAATCCATCCATCGCGGTTTTCGGCAGATCAGCTTTGTCCTTCATCAGATCTTGCATTTTCATCATTATAGGATCGGTCGAGTGCTACGAAAAACAAAAAAATCATTCAATAAAAATCCTCACCACGAAAAAAAAACACCGGGGCTAAATCTACACACAAAAATTGAAAAAACGGCTTTCTAGACTAATTTTTCATTCGAAATAAAGTTAATTATTTATATAATTGAAGTGAATCATAAATTAATCACCACATTTTTCAATCCTCCCTCCTGCCCCCCTGGTTTTGTTACTTTGAGTTTTCTTATATTTACACACAAAAAAATGAAAAATTTCAATTATCGTCTATCTATCGCAAAATACGTAGCTTAATTCACTAAAAACTCCCATTTCGTCTTCTTTGCGTACTAATAAAGCCTACAAAAAATCTTAGATGTAGAAAACAATTTTTATTTTGAAATGAATCTTTTGTGTAGATTTAGACGCAGTCAAAAAAAAAATCAATTTACACACTCACCAAAAACATATCATGATCAGAACTGCCGAGTACAGTGAGCAATTTGTAAGTACCAACGTCAGTGAAACCCTTGAGATCGTTGAACGGCAGACTTGGTATCGTGAGAGTCAAGTAGCTTATCAAGCAAGCGGAATAGATGGCCAGTATTATGACGGATGACATGAGTAATGAGAAATAAGCTATTCTCAATGGCGTCGCCGTTGGAAAATCTATATACAGCACAAATTATACACGTGTATTAAAGCTTATTTACAAAATTCAACACACACAGGCATACTATACTTACCAGCTAAACCTTGCTGGCAGAATGTTCCCCAAACCGCGAGATAATTCTCGGACACGTGTCCCGGTGGTAATGACTTTCTCTCGATGTTCAATCTCATGATCGTTATTAAAATCACGGCTGAAGCTTGCACGATACCGAGGACGATCCATATCTTGTAATCAAAAGCCTGCAAAAAAAAAAAAAAAAAATGAAATTTCGCGCCAAACTAAAAATAAGATTTTATATACGTTTACCCTCGAGTAAGACCACCACAGTACGGACGAACCACCAGGTGGTTGCATGTACAATCGATTCATCGACAGAATCAACGGCACGGTGAAGTCCACCGCTTGCATGCGTTTGACGGTCATCGTCATTTTGGCAACGCCGATGTCGGCTTCGCCGTCGACTATTCTACCCATTACACCCGACCATCTGTTAGTTTTGGGATCGCGTATGCCGTAGGAGATTTCTTTGTAGATGACTTTGTAAGTGAAATTCAACGACATCGATAGCTCGTCGACTATCTGCTCGAACAGATATTTCTTTACGCTGTGAAATTCCGATCGTACAAACGGTGATATCTATACGAGAAAAAAAATTCGATAATTATACGATTCAATCATTATATCGTCGTTTTATGTATATGAGCAAATCCACAAAAAAATTGACGTAATTCGAGAAAGTATTTTCAAATATTCAAACTGGGTGCACTCTCTCAATTTTAGGTGCACGCTTTTCTACGAGATATCAAAAGATTCGTAATTCTCTTGTCCATCTTCTCCTGAAATGTGACACCCCCTTTTTTGCGTGTGACAGTATCAAAATCACGTACAAACTCTGACATCGAAAAAAACG
>JAWWMK010035197.1:0-12984 GCA_035047105.1 Galeopsomyia nigrocyanea
AGGAATTGTTCCCAGCTACACCTAATACTCGCTTTAACATAGTCTCTGATAAAGTCTAGGTGTAGACAAGGCATAACGAATATAGCGTGTATTCGTGACTCTGCCCAGCTCTGCCTTTCAGTGCGCGTTTCAGTTTACTGAACCGTTTCTTTTCTTCGATTCTCTGTCTAATAATCGCTACACTATAGTATATATACTATACTGCCCTCTGCATGCGCTTTCCCTTTCCTCCTCTCTTAATTTTCCATTTTCCTCCCCCCCCCCCCCCCCCTCTCTCTCTGTGTCTCTCTCACTCTCTATTCCCCTACATAATTCTTTGGACCCTTCATAAGTTCAACTTCGATTTTCTCTTCATTAACATTATAATATAACGTTACTTAGATAAATATTTGAATATAAAAATTTTTGGCATTATTTTTATTAACAATTTTTTTTCACAAACTACTGATATATCCTCTGAAACCTATAAAGCAATTAATTTTGTATTTTACTAATCTCAAAATTTTAGAATCGTTCGTAAGATCTTTCAAATGATGATAAAATAGTAATTCTTGACAACTGCATGACATTTCGAGCTTTGACCAAGGGGCTTATCATTTTCCGATAAGATTTACGCCATTGAAAAGATTTTTCATTGGAACTTGGCTGTCGCAATACTGTAAAAAAATATTTTTATTTATTTTGTGTACTCCAAAATGGAAAAATTACGATTTCAAAACTTTTAAAGTAAAATTGTTAAATTAAACAAATTAAAAAAAAGAAGCTATTAACGTACCTGTAACCATAACTGTCAAAGTGCTGATTTTCAAATAGCTCAAAATATGATCCGCACATATATCTGGTAAATTATATTTGACGAATTTGTACAACGCTTTTTTTGCAGGTCCCAACAATGATTTTCTTTCTAGCGCTTCGCGCTTACTTGCTTTGAGAATATTATGATAAATCGGAAACTCTAATTTGAAAGATATATTCATCAATTTGGTATTTTTAGTGAAATAATGATATCTGTGCAAAGGGTTCATATGTAACACGTCGTATAATGACACACGATCTTCAATTACAAACGACTTCAGATGTTCAACTTCTCTCAAGCATTCCGCGTAACATTGTTGCCATCGAGATTTATTAACGCGCAAAGCAGGTTCATAAACTTTAGCGATAGGAAGACCAGCAGCTCTGTATTTCGTCAAATGTTTCATAACATAATCTTGAACTGACATCCCATGACTATCTATCTGATCCGAAAGATGAGAGACACTAGCAATGTCATTGATGTCAACGCCAAACTCAAGAAGAGTTCTTAAACCCTCTACATTATCATAATCTAAAACATTTTGCAGTGGTAAACGACCATCGTTATCTTGCGCATCAATTCGAGCACCCAAATCCAGCAAGGTTTGAATGATACAACTTCGACGATACGTTGCCAAATGAAGTGCTGTTCTTCCCCAAGCATCTCTGGCATTCACATCAGCACTACTGCTAATTAATTTCCAAATCACATCGTCCGATACTTTATGAAAATCTTTTGATGGTTGTTGCAAACTCTCTGCTGTCGATTGTAAGTTCTTCGTGTTCCACGTAACTCCCACTATGCAAGCGAGGTGAAGTGGTGTCAGTAAAGTTTTCTTTTGTTGAATATTAACGTTGGCTCCGCGTGTTATCAACGCTTTCGCGACCTCAACGTTACGTGATATTATTGCCAAATGAAGTGGTGTCAAACCGTCTTTGGTTGTTGCATTTACGTCGCAGCTGCTATTTATCAGTATATTCATCATTGCGTCGTGTGACGAATAATTCACGTTAATGTTATTTTTACTAATGAGATGTAATACATTCTCGCCGTTGCGTGTGCGAATGCTAAAATCAGCTCCGTTTCTTTTGAACATCTCCAAAATTTTGAACTGTTTGTTCTCAGCGGCTATGTGAATGGGTGTTATACCTCTTTTATTCTTTATTTCCGGATCAGCACCTTTTGATAATAAAGTACGAATAATCCTTATATTTTCATCTTCCTTTTTGTATCTTTTGATGTCGGAAGAATATTCATCAACTAAATTTTGCACAGCAATATGTAAAACCGTGTTACCATGTTCATTGCAAGCACGAATGTTCGTGAAACGTTTTAATATTCTGAAAATTATCTTATATCTCTTCTGTTCTAAGGCAATGTGAAGAGGAGTTCTTCCTTTCGAGTCAACTGCATCAACCGATGCTCCTCTGTTCAAAAGAACCTCAACAATATTGTTAGACTCGTTGATACTCCATGCTTCGTTCGCAGAAGTCAGAGAGCATCGACCCTTTTCTTTATTATTTCTCAAAAGTATCATATGTAAACTCGTTTTATTATATTTGCTTAAAAAATTCACGTTTTTGGTGTACTTGAATAAAGTTGGCAGCAGGTGTATAATGTTTCTTTCGATCGCCAGCTGAGTTGCTGTTTCTCCGTTGTAATTTTTACAATCAACATTCAGTCCTTTGGACAGAAGCAAGTCCATGAATTTCGCACTTTCATTTCGATTTCGCTTGAGTCTTTCAATGTTATAACAGTATTTTTCGGATGCGTTAAACTCATTTTTTACCAACAAGTGAAGTAGCGAATCGCACTTTTCATTACTAACATCTAGTGAAGCACCGCACTCTATAAAAAATCTAGCAACTTTTCTCATTTCGTGCTTGACTGCTAAGAATAAAGGAGTTTCTCCGGATTTAGTTTTAACGTCTACTTTCATTCCTACATTCAGAAATTTTTTACAGATCTCGATGATAACTCCTTGCGTGCGATAATTAACTCTTCTCCATTGCATATTTCCACTCTTTGCCGGCTCTTCATTTTCGATAACTAAATGCAATGCTGTTTTTCCTCTGCTGTCAGCTACTTTCCAATCGGCAGTACGCCACAGTATGTCCGTTATAATTTTTTCATGTCGAGTTTTCACAGCGAAAAGCAGAGCTGTTTGTCTAAACGAATAAATTGGTTGCGTTACAGAAACACCACGCTGAAGAAGCATTGATACTATTTCAGAATTCTTCCGATCAATCGCTACTCTCAATAGATGTGTCATATTTGATATGTATATTACTTTTTTCAATGTAGTGCGATCATTATCGAGTAAAGCTTTGAGAGCGGCTTGATCATTGTTTTCGATGGCATGGAGAAGTTCTTTTCCATGATCAACGGTCCAATATTCTTTTGTCAAATGCGATGCCATCGGAAAATTTGTTTTAGAATGAGTCTGAATTATGATTCTGTAAATATGATTTTTCATGTTAACTTTGGTGCCAAGAAGACAATGATTCCATCAATTCGAAAAAATAAGGAAGGCAAGATAATTTTATGAATGAAATGAACTTATTTTACTTACTTTATTATTTACATAATTATGAGTAGAAAACAAGCATGAAATGGGATGATATGTTTTGTTTGAAAAATCTTAAGAAGTTAAGAAAATATATATTAAAATCTAATTTTAATTTTTAGAGGTACAACCATTTAGGCAGTAATCAATCATTATCCCTTTTTCAAATTGTATATATTTCTCTTTACAAATAGAAATTGAAGAATACAATTTTTCATTTATTATTGAAAACATTTAAAAAATCTACATGTTGTTCGTATAATTACATCTAACTAGTGCCAATCGATTGTTCTATTAAAATTTTCTTCAGTTAAGCTGATCAAATAAGCCACAATAACATCTATTTATATAATCAATATTACGTAGGCTTAGGATGTCCCCATAGAAACAGTTATTCAAATGAATGATTTCTTCTGATAGATTATAATGAGGGATGATCAAATGCATATAAAAAATGGAAAGTAATCTGAAAATGATGGAAGACGTGATAATAAAAAAGAAAATTTAATGAAGCACAATCAAAGTTTGATACTTACTTGGAATATAATAATTACAAGTACTTTTTTCAACAATTAAAACTTTCACACTATGTTGATATTTATATTAAAAATACAAGTAGGTTTTATGATACGATACTATGATTTGTGGCGTATTTTTGAACTTTTTCATTATAAATGAGATCAAGCATCCCTATATAATCTAACAATTCAATAAATGTACTAATAGAGCCTGCGCTATGGCAACCAAACATTCTCCCTCCTTTAATGTGACGCGACTGAAAGACCAGGACAAGGACATATACTGAAATCATTAGACTTTGACGATATGGTGACTGTGTAAATTTTATTTTTGAACTATATGTATAGGAAATGCGATTTTTAAAAGAGCAACTATTTTATCAATGATAAATAATCAATTTTCATCCGATATACTTTTAATGCATCACTTTTCTTCATTATTGTCAATCGTCTATGAAATAATAGTCGCGCTCAATTCTAAAGCTTGAAAAAACTTGAAGAATAAAAAATGAAATAGTGCGTTTCAATCTGTAAAACTAGGAGGCTACTTCATTGGCTTGAAAATTCGCAAACTCCTCCCTCTTTTCTCCCTTTTACTCAGAAACTTTATCACATACGATGGCTGTTTCAATTCGTACCGCCTATCGTAGAATATATGAATAAAATAGAATCTTAATCTGCCTCTATTGAAAAAAGTTTTGTTTTACATATCTTTAGATTGTTTCGTTCGTGCATACGCAGATTATATTTAAAAAATAGTAATTTTAGGCATTATTTTTCATTTGATCGATGATTTTTTCTATTGCCTTCGTGGATAAAATTTGCCTGTACTTCTGACGCTGCATGTATATTCGACTGAAATCCTAATCTTCAAAGACAAAGATTTTTCACTGAACCTTGTTTGACAAGGCCATGTTGCCATCAGCCCTATACAGCTTTTACCATGGAGACTATAATAGTCTCCATGGCTTTTACTCATGGTGCAGAAATGGCAACGCAGCAATTTAAATTTGGCAGCCACGTGCAAAATACCATTGCTGCATTTATGACATTCTTCTTTTGGCTAACTATGTTTTGATTTTCAGGATCTTTATGATGCTGATTATCATTACCGAATCGTTTGTGATAAGCAAAATAATTTTCCAAAGCCAGCCGCGACAATTAAAAAAAAACGAAGTACATAAATAAGAGTTATTATGAAAATCGAGTGTTTTGTTTATCGAACTATACTAAATTCTTGGAAAATATCTGAAAAAAAATTATTTTACATACAAAATGTCCATGTAAACAAGACATCTGCATTAATTATGTAAGTAAAAAAACGAGAATAAACTCAATCCGTCCTTTTGAAACACGGGATATTTTATTGACGCTCGACTTCGAACTGTTAACAGTGTCTTATCAAGAGAATAAAAGTTAAATCGTGTTGATTACACAAAGTCAATAATTACTACAAATTAGATTGTAAGGCATCTTCATTATATGGACTCACAAAATTTTCCACTGGACTAGCTGATACTATATGCAGTCCCAGTGCATACTGCATAGACCAAACTTATAGGAATACATAGCACTCGCCACATCGGCAACGTTGCAGACTGGCAGACCGTCTCCAGCAGCCACGCAGGGTTGTTGTCGTGTTCGGCTCCGTTCGGCTCGGACATTTTGAGAAAATTAAAACTCAAGAAAATTTGCTGATCTCAATTTTTCTTCATTGTGAATTAGCAATCATGACTGTTATAACCTCCTTAGGTAAGTGTGATAATCAATTTTTTTCTCATATTTTTTTTCTTTTTCATGTATCTGTATGATCATATAATCCAAGCATATATTATATAGGTGCATTGCTCTGTATCTTTGTTCGAAGAATATATTTTCTTTAAAACTGCTTATTCGAAACAGTGCGCTAAACAATTTTTACACACACTCACGTACACTAATTCTTGTTTTTTGGGCGGCATATAAAATAAATACGGTTTGGCACATGTGCCCGCGTGGATATTTGCGTCCGAGCGAAAAGTAATATTTTGAATGTAAAATATTTACAGCGTATGAACAATTGTTTCAAAATTATTGTTTTTAAATATTACAAATACATGTGCAACTCATGATTTTGAAAAATTTAACAAAAATTATTGAAGATTTATGAAATATTAGAAAAATCGTCATTATCTAAAAAGCTAAAATTATTTTTCAAAGAAAAATGTATTTAAACTTCATTTTCAATTAATTTTTACGTCACAGGTGCGCAGGCAGCATACAAGCCGCCGCAGAAAGTCTTACGCGACGAAGATCGTAGTGTTACTGATGGAAACTATAAGATCGTGTTCTGCATTATATCAACGATTTGGCTAGCAGCGTGCATTTGTGGTAAGAAATTTTTTCTCAAAATATCATTATTTTGTGCAAATACATTTATCATAATTAAATCTGTTTTTTTTAGCTCTTTCTTGTAGTGCTCATGAAAAATCGAGTCTTCAGAATCGAAATATTACTAAAAATATTACACATCATTATTCCGCTAACACTAAAAATATTACCCATCATCATTCCACTTCTAAGAACAACACAACGTCTAACAGCACTGTTGAATGGTCTAAAAGCTTGTTCTTTTTCTTCTTGGACAGGGACGTCAATTTTGATTTATTCTACCGAGACAGGTACACTTTAATTTTTTTTTTCAATTAGCACAGTCAAATTGCAGCTATAATTTATCTATACGAAATGCTTAAATATTTCCAGAGGATCTGTGATTTTTTGGGCTAGCATAATTTTCTACACCGCCCTTATATTATTGGCAATGAAGTTCATGCATTGTTGGGCTACAATGAGTCCTCCTGCACTCATAGTGATGAGTTCTACAATGATCACCGTATCGATTATTTATCATATCGTACAGTATTTGGTCAATGATACCGATGCGCTTGAACCGCTGTATAAAAAATTGATGTATTGGGCTGGACCAGAGGCAGTGCTATTTGTTCTCAGTATTCTAATATTTTTTAATGTTATGCGTTCATCGGGAGTTTCTGCAATGATTGACTTGCTGAAAGATGCATTCAGGTAATTTTTTTTCTGCCTTCATACGAGAGTATTCATAAAAACTTTATTTAATTCCAAATGTGTTACTTACAGGTTTTACGGCACATGTCGTTACCTGCCCATCGTTGGATTTTCAATAGCCGCGATAATATCAGTATTGAACATATTCACTTCGATAGTATTAAGAAATTTCAGCGTGAAAGGCATTGAATCCAAAATAATTTATTTAATAATTTACTGTGGCAGTTGTTATCTGATTATTGTAGCTCAAGCTCTTGGTAAAATGGTTATATCTGCAGCAGCTGCTACTTATTATTGGAATGAAAACGATGACCAATCACCTTTCAAAGTGATGTGTCAGAAAATTGTCTCCATCAGCAAGTAAATTATTTTTCATTGTCTTTTGTACTTTCGAGCCAATTTACAGAAATAACGATAACATAAAATTGAACTCGAATTCACAGGTATCAATTTGGAAGTGCATGTTGCAAGGCTACTTTTACGTCGCTGTGGTTCATACCAGTGATTAACATATTATTCGGATATGAATTCCAATACTTTCGGACAGCTATTGGATATTGTTTGATATTTGACGTAGTGCAATTACTTGCTTTTGATAATGAAGTTTTCTTAATAGGAATGTATGGTGTCTCATCGTCCGAAGCTTCAGATCTATTTTTCTATTTATTCAGAAAGCTCCCGAAAATCATCACATATGTAAGCCTCATTATTTTATTTATTATACATGATTCGATCGATATTTCATTGATCTAATGTGTATTATACTCCAATGATTTTCAGACATGCCAAGGTCTATGGTCCTCTACATTTATCATTTTGTTACCCACCAATTGCATTATGCTTATATTGACGTGGGGCCTGAATGACGATGATCAAATGTTCTCATTCGTATCAAGTAAATCTTACTACGAAATTACAGCTATTTCCTTACCCATACTCTTTGTATTGGGTACAATTGAAGATGCGCGATGTATTTGCGTTATGAAAGGGATGGCAGAAAAAGAAGAGTTGAAAGATGACGAATCATTGGAGGAACCAAAACAAGTGAAGATTATTACTGATTCGGAAGCGGATAGCAAAACAAATGAAATACAGCAAATATCAAAAACTGTGCCAGACGAAAACAACAAAAAGTAGTATATTCAAAAATATTAATTCTAACTGGTAAATTTATTTACCAATATTGATTTGATGCAAATTAAAAAAAAAATCCATTTTCTTTTCATAAATTTTTTATTATTAATTCAATATTATGCTGCAGCTTACTGAATAAACGGAGAAAATTTTAACAGCATAGAACAAAAAATAAAATTCAATTTGAAACATGCGTTTTGAAAAATTTGTTTACCTAGAGAATTCATGATACTCGATTATTTGTATAATATATTTATCATATATTTTTTGCAACATACATTAAGGAAAAGAACGAACAAGACCTTGACTCAATTACTTAACATTTATATTGTTCATCATTTTCTCACTTATTTAAATACATGATAATTAATTTTAGGCAATGTCAATTAATAATAATCCAATAAACTATTAACATGAGGTATGTTTATTTTGTTAACAAAGTATAAAGTCATTGTCAGCAAAAATTATAATTTTAATCTACTTGAAGCTGTCAACATTTGTAGTTTTGTAAAACGATTTGTTTCCTTTTAAAAATAGCATAGAATATATAATTTTTTGTTCATCAGTATCGACGAAAATCACATTCCCATTCAGTTTCATAAAACTCACTATAGGCTTATCACTAAAAAATATAATCAACCTTATTTTTATGATTTCGTGTCGAATTATGCATATATAAGATAAAAAAGAAGCTTGTCAAAATCGCATATTAAATTTTCACAGTCGTCCGTCATTGTGTACCGCCGACTTCGATTATGAATTTCAAGTCTGAATTTTCCAAATAACCGAATATCTGTTCTACGCACATTTCCGGCAAAGAAAAATTAGTCAATCGATACCACACGAGTTTCGCTGAATCCACCAGTGGTTTCCTCTTCACAACCGACCAATAGCTAGCCGTAATGATATGCCGATATATAGGATATTTATCTTTCAAAAATTCATAATCTGTCGCGAAACCCTTGAAACTGTCTTTAGTCGCGTAGGTAAATCGTCGTTTCATATTCATATGCAAAATATCGTAAACGGAGACATCTTCGATCATCGTAATTTTCAACAAATTCAACTCTTGCTCGCATTGTTCGTAGAATGATGCAAATTCTCGTTGAGCTCTTTGAACCACTGCAGTATAACAATTTCGCACGTGAAGTCCAGCGAGTGCTCGCGCAACGAGCTGCTTGATTATCAGGGTTTTCGAATCGCAGTGCGAGGATTCCGACCTCGATGGCATCAGTCGAAATCTTTCAATATCAATTATCTTTGCACCATAATCTAATAACATCGCAATTCTCTTGTAATCACCTTCGTGAAAAGCCCCGTAAAGTGGCGTTTTCTTTTCCTTATCCATGACTTCAACGTCAGCAGCAAACATCAAAAGTAATGACATCATCGCTGGTGTCAACAAGCTATCAGACACAGCTATGTGAAGAGGCGTTCGTCCACGAATATCTCTCATATCTGGCTTGGCACCAGCTTTCAGCAAAGCTTCAACTACAGTTGGAAGATTCTTTTTCGTAGCTTCGTGCAACGGCGTCGAGTGTGAAGTATTTTCGCGACAGTTCACGTCGGCACCATTGTTTATTAGCATTTCAACGATTTCGATACTTTTCGCTTGAATTGCCAAGTGCAATGGTCTGACACCATTCTCGTCCATTACGTTCACGTCGCAACCTTGTTCTATCAGATATTGCAATATTTTTTTAGAGACTTTGGTGTCTTTCAAACAAATAAAATGCAAAGGAGTCATGCCGTATCTGGCTTGACAATTAAAATCAGCTCCTTTGCCAATGAGCTCGAAAACGATTTCCAGATAATCTTCTTCGTACTCGTCAAAGCAAGTTTTCGCTACGATATGCAATACAGTCTCTTTCATGTTATTGCGGGCATTCACATTGGTGAAATTTTCGAGTATCGTCTTCATGAGTTCGGGTCTTTTTAATTTGGCTGCTATGTGAAACGGAGTGTTGCCACATCTGTCAGTCTTGTCGACCGAAATTCCTCTTTCCATCAACATTTTGACGATATCGATCGCTCTTTCAATTTCACATTTTTTTCCTTTCACCCTCAATGAGTTTTCAATCGATCCGAATAAAATGTGAAGCAACGTACGACCATTCGTGTCAACGTCGTGAATCTCATCAGTGTACTGCAGCAAAACTTGCAAAATACTTTTCACGTTGTTTCTCACGCATAATTGTAAAGGAGTCTCGCTGTTACTTGGAATCTTTATATCCAAATTTTTTGTCAACCACCAGTCCATGAAATCATGTTTCTCCTGCATCGTCCACGGCCCTTCGTGCTCGAGTATATTTGTGTTTTTCTCTTGTCTCCGAAAAGTTTCTATCTCGTCCATGATCAAATAATGCGTGACCGTTTTGCCAAAAATATTCGGCGAAGCATTTCGTACTACCAACAAATCAGTAATGACTTTCATTCGATATTGAACAGCCAAACTCAAAGTCGTTTCACCTTTTTTATTTTGAGCATCGATATTCAAACCCAAATCCAATAAAATGTTCAATATGCCAACGACTACTTCTTCAGTTTCGGTTTTGATCAATTTTTTACTGCCACTTATTCCAACGCGTTCCCAACGCTGATTTTTATTGAGAATAGCGAGGTGCAACAGTGTGTTGCCGTCAGCGTCAACTTCGTCGTATGTGGCACCACACTGTAGCATTTCAAGGATCAATGACACATATCCCGATATCACAGCACATTGCATTGGCGTATACTTAAACAGCTCCTCGCATGGCTTTCCACGCACTCCGTGTTGCAATAGCACCGACACTATTTCACAATTTTTGAATTCCACTGCCAAGGCGAATAATTGCGTGAGCTTGGTTGAGTTCGTCAAGTTTTCTTTGGGCGAGCACATTTTGACGAGGAAATCTTTGACTGAATTCTGATCATTGTTGGCCAATAATGATAGCAAAGATTTGTAGTTACTCCAAGTGTCTGGCAGGTTCATCGTGAACACGTTCAATATGTCTCCGCGTATATCAATGCGTGACCTACAAAAAATATAATTATAAGATGCACTATTTTATTGGTTATAATTTTTATTCATTTGAAAAATCTAGTCAGTGAGTATTTATGTTGATTGGAAATTTAGGTCAATCAGTAATTTAAAATGATCAATGTCATTAATTTCAGTAAAATATTTCTGCTAAATTAAAAAAAAAAACTATTTTTTTATTTGTTTAATCTCCATTTTTTACGTAAATATTTATGATGCAGTAGAATTTGGCTACTAAAAAACATTGTCAATACTCACTTCCTATATGGCTGCAGCACTTGTTTTATCGCTTCCTTTGTCCTACATAAGATACTAATGTTACGTGGAACGATTTTTCCACCATTCCAAAAAAATCAATAATCGCAGATAAACTTGATTCACAAACATAGTCGCACCTTGACTGCAAGAAAAGAATAAACTATGATATATTTGTCATCACAAGATAATTCACTAAATTTTCGAGTAGAAGAACAAAAACAACGTATGTACCAGATGTCAGAAGTGTGGTTCAATACTCAACTGCGTTGTATTTTTGGCCCATTTACACAGCAGACAGCACTGAATTTTCTCTTTCAGTTTCTCTCTCTCTCTCCCTCTATCACATATACACACGCACGCGCATACACACGCAACTCCCCCTCTTTTTCACTTTTCTCTTTGTATAAATTTTCCGATGACGGGGAAGAACTCCGTTCCCCTACTCGTGCTGCACGCACAAATCACGAATGGATAGCCATTTTCATTTTACGAAAAACTTCTGCATTGCGATAGACTCATCAGAATCTCACTAATGGAAAATAGATTAATAATTATAACAAATGAATTCTTCAATGTTTAAGTCATTAATAAAACATGAATTTATCCGAAAATATATTGACGTAAATGCCTGATTCATTATTGAAAAAAAAATACTGCGGCTAAATTCATTGATGTTTTGATCGCACATAGCTATTCTATTGTTTGTTTTACAAGAAAAATTTTGATTTTAAGGTCCCTATACGCATATATATAGCACACCAAGATGTGAAAATTTGTCTCCTTGATTTTACCTCACGTAAGTGTAATATCGCGAAAAAAAGATATGATTCGATAGACTATAGTTCGATATAATTGCACTGAATCAAGTTTAGCTCGTTTGGTCAAGACGATTATTTAAAAATAAATTTTGAAATTTTGCTTTTTTTTTCATCAACATTGAGTTTCAATTGTTTAGATAAACTGACAGCTCAATGTTTATGATAGAGCTAATTTTCAAAAAAATTTTTTTTAATTAATTGGCTTGATCAACGGAGCTAAAATTGAATCAAGCAATTGTACAATTTACTAAACTATCGAATCATATATTTTTTTCTACGATATCTCGAGACGAAATCAGGGAGAAAAATGCTTTGTCATTGTTCGCATATGATAAAAACTGATAAATATTCTAAGCTCAATAAAAAATTATTAGCAATTTATTTATAGTCCAATTTTTTTTGTTTATTTTTTTTAGTATTTATATAAATATGTATAATTTTTTAAACCATACTTTAATGCATAAATACTGCTTTAATTTCTCTTTAAAACTACTCTTAATCTATAGAACAAGAACAGCCGAAAATTATCTTGAATTTTAAATATTTATTGTAAATTCGTCACATCGGTATAACTTATCAGATAAATTGTAAAAATCCATCAGACGATCTTTTCAAAGAGCGCTCGTTCGCTCACACACATGCTCTTATCGGTGTATGTAATACGAAGCAGTGAAGAAGAGCATTGTTGCCATTGTTATTGTTGCATTCCCAGCGGCGCATGCGCTGTGTCCATTTAGGGTGTATCTACATATGCGCCTTGCGCCTTGTGCCTTGCGCTTTGCGCCTTGTTCCGATCAAACATTAGCACGCCC
>JAWWMK010035228.1:0-12980 GCA_035047105.1 Galeopsomyia nigrocyanea
CCGCCAGACTTTTCTAAGCCAGACTTCTGCCAGACTATTGCCAGACTTTTGCCAGACTTTTTTTTTTACACGGGATATGTATAAAACGCGAAAAATAATTTTGCACGCGACTGCGCGCGAGAGGCTCGACTTGAATTCTTTCGGAGTAACGTATGGACTTGCGCGTAAAATATATATTTTATGATGAATGCACGACGATAAATTTAGCTTAGCTCGCGAACGACCCCGCTCTCTCGAAATATGAACGAGCGTTCCTAATTAAATGCTGACTGATATTGCAATTAAGTACTTCATGATTGAATGTTTACACAATCATGCTCGTGAAGAAAAAAAAAATAAATGTAATTTAAAGCAAAAACTCGTTCGAGTATCATGTAGATTTGAAATAAGATTATGATTTTTAATGGGTTTTAATAATTAATTATACTTTAGATAAAGGCACTACGCGTCTTTGGTAAAAAGTGACAAGTCGGCTTTCGAGGAAAAAATATCAAGTAAAATTCAATATTCCGGATTTGAGCTGAAAAGCACATTCTAAGGGAGCCAATTATCCGAAAGTTTAGACAAGTATTGACAGCCGCGCGTATATGATCGCGACGTCGTGCAATCACTAAGAACAAACAGAACGCTTTCGCTCCGTAGCAGCAGCAGCAGCCAGCCAATTTCCAACTCTCGCAAAGCTGTTTAGCTCGAGGTGACAGACCCTCGTCCGGCGTGAGCTAATCTTCGCGCTCCCGCGCCTGCTGCTGCTGCTGCTGCTTGCAAGCGACTACTACTACTGTTTATTGGAGGTTACCGGCGCGTATTTCCGAAATCCATTTCTCCGAGAGTGTGTATGCGTGTGTATCCTCCTGTTTCCACTCTCTCTTTCTCTCTCTCTCGAGTCTGCGTCTAACGAGAAGGACACGCCGGAAGCCCTCTCGAACGACTCGAGTGCACTATATACTATATACTCGCTGATATATATGTATTTTTAGACGTTTTACGCTCTCGCAGAGCGGAGAATATAAATTTTCTTCTGCTCGTATGGCCATTTTTCGACACACACGCACATGCTTGATCGTATAAGATGTTGGCTTTTCGCTCGAGATTTTAAAGGCTTTCGGATAATATTTTGCCGCGTGCTTTCGCGGTCGTAAATCAATTAGCTGGATGAGTGCAGATGAAAGTTATATATATTGCCGCGCGATGGGCATTGACATTGTCAGGTTATATACATATGCACTCGAGGATGACGACTTTTCAAACCATTTACCGAATCAATCATTCTGCTATTTAATTTTTCTTTTGTCTCAATCGCTTTCTATTTGTCAATTGACGGTCTCAAGATGTTAGTACAGCGACGTTGGACTCATATTTCAATGTCTCTAGCTTTTCATTTTTTTTTCTTCCCACGTAGTGAAAGCGATTCTTTGTCCGACGCGCGGGATCGAAAGCAAAACATTACATCACACATCGCTGTTTTAACACAAAATATCATCAGCTGCACACGCTTTAGGGTGCATGATCGTCGCATCAGCATTGTTATCAGTGCCTATAAAAGCAAAAACCTCTCAACGCAACGTCGCGCCGTAATATCCCCATGACGGAAAAACTCGCTGCATTTTTTTTTTTCTTCCACTACCCCGCCTGTACAAACAAGCAGAAAAACTCATAGACTACTAAAAACCATGTGTAACATCCACGAAAGTGAAGAAGAAGAAGTAGAGAAGAGAAGAAAAAAAAAACGCCGTCTGCATACACACTTCCTCATCCACTCGTCTCTCTCTTGAGGCGCCTTTCGAGTGTGCAGGAAGAAAAACATTCCGTTGGATATAAGAAGGGCGTGGGTGCCGGGCGCGCGACACGTTTGCGAGAAGATATCGTGCGCACGCTTTTAAGTGAGAAATCGACGAATCGTTTTTCATTTCAAGTGCGCGCGCGCACATTTCGTGACTGCAGACTTTTGACTTTCATATGAGCATTGGGCGACTTATGTATAGCGGCTGGCTTCTTTTAAATGTCTAATGAAAATCGTGTTCGACTTCTCACACGAGAACATCGCTATACTTGTGTACTATATGGCGAACGGATGTCACTTCAAATATTTATTCCGACATTTTTTTTCTTCAAGTACTGCTCTACTTACCCTTGACAAAACTACCGCTTTCGCTCGAGAGTATTCGATTTGTATGTATTTTATTTATTTTTTAGTCTGATTATTGAAGAGATTGACGGAATTTCCATAAAATTAAGCTTTCCATTGCATAGGATACAACAGATGATGGATAGATTTCACTGTCGATCAAGCTGTCAGTTCTAGTTCGCAAAGATTAATATCGAATTTCCCGGATTTTCGATCGTTTTAAATATTCACTCACATCGCAAAATTCTCCAATCCGCTATTCCCTCTCTTTGAATGTTCAACGTTTGAAAATGTATAAATAAGAAATTAAAAAAAAAGAAGAATAAAGTTGCTGCGACACGTAAAGCTTTATCAGCCTTATCAGAGCGAGCACATGTCAGTCTGCCCGCATCCCCTGTCATCCGCGTCTCTCTGAAAAAAAAGAGAGAAAGAACGAGAGAAACGGAGTGAGCGACACTTGTTATTTGTCGGAATGCTCTTTTGTAAAACGCGCTCATTTTTTCCCCCCTCTCTCTCTCTCTCTCTCTCTCTCTCCGCGTGCAGCGCGCTCGCGCTTCAACGAAGAAAGATTGATTAATGCGTATACAGTGTTCGCCGACGAGAGAGTTTGTCGCTCGGCAATTTGTGAATGCGCCGCTTAATGACTCGAGCGTGACGACACTTTGCTCAGCTGTCTTTGTCGTGAAAACTCATGACGGATTCGGCTCTATATGTTCTGGAAGGAAAAAAAAAAGGAGTCGGAGAAAAGCACACTCGGCTGTTTTGAATTTCACTGTGCGCGAGTGAGTGAGTGAGTGAGAGAACCATGTAAATTACACAATTTACATGGCAAAAGAAGCGCCGTGGTACCGTTGTCCGCTCTTTTTCTTCGCGTCTCGCGCCACTGAAAAGAATTCTCTCGGCTTGCTTCGCGGTTTGAAGAAAAAAAAGCAAGCAAGCAACGGCGCCAGCACACACAAAAGCCTCGGAAATAACGAAAGATACGCGCTGCTGCGGTGCATTGTGCATACAAGACGCGTGGCCGTATTTACCACCTCACGCTCGCGTTGCGCAATCACACGCAGATATACTCGCGTGGCGGCCTTGAAGATTTCTCCCTTGTTTTTTTTTCTTGTTTTATTTGAATTATTCATCGATCGTAGGAATCGATAGTGAGAACGTATCTTTTCTTTTTTTTTTCTTCCGAACGGGGGAGAGAAAAAACAATGTGCGAGAGTGGAATATACTATCGTCGGCAATTTATCTCGTTGGGGCCAATTAAAAAGAAATATGTGTTTGTGTGTGCAGCATCTGCAAATACGCGTGTGTGTATATTTGTAAAAATACTTGAGAAAAAAAAAGTTGAACGCCCACGAAAAGTCTTGCAGAGGCAAACGCAGGGTGTTTCAAACACTCGTCACCTCGTTCATTACCGCTGCTGCTGCTCGAGCTCCTCGACGAGCGCGCAAGGCCAGGCAAAACCTTGAAGAAAACGACCAGTCGCTTATATACCCACTTTGTCACCGATGTGCACAAAGAGCTTCACGCCAGATAAATAACTGCACGACGACCCTACCCTGTAACGGCCCTTTTTTTTCTCCTTATATACTGCGTGCGCGCGCTCTTTGCCTAACTTGCCGATTATGAAGTGTTGAGTTATTTTAGAGCTTGCTTTTTTTTTCGTCGGAGAATCTTTTATTTTGGGAAACAAATCTTGAATCGAAAAAAAGCTATAATCTCGCATGGAAAAATATTTTTTGGTACAAATTTACAAGCGCATTGACAAAAAAACAGGCTGATGAAGCTGTATAAAAAATTCGTAATATTTTTCTTTCGAAAAAATGGAATACTTTTTCATTTAAAATACAAAAATACGTTGCTCATAAGCTTTAATACGTCTAGAAATATGTCCCGCATGCAAACGTATTATCGGATCAAAACGAAAAAAAAGAGGATAAAATTATATACGTGACGAAAATGAAGGCCATTCTGCCATTACAAAGAAAAAATGGGCTTTTTAAGGAAGTTGTCACAATCGGAACGTCATAAACTTCGAATATCGTGAAATTCGTGACACCTACGTGGTCGCTATCAACCATCATCGTCGATATAATTACTTCCCGTATTATACGTTACCCCACAGCTTTTTTTCTTTCACGACACATGTCCGCGGTACGTTTGGAATAAAAAAAAAAGAAAAAAAAAAGATCGTCACCGAGAGATATCCTCGTAGAAAGGAAAATTAGCCGTACGGCATGGAAAACACTTTATTTCGGTACGCCTAATAATTGATATAGTGGCGCTCTGTAATTTGCCTTATCCGGCCAATCGACTTATGCCACTGAATAAATAAAAAAAAACGACCGAACGCGATATTATGCTCGCAATCGTATATATGTACGTTGACATAATGTCGCGCTGGATTATTTATTTCCCGCCTCGTTATCGTCCGTCGCTTTCAAACCTGGAAAAACACTTCCACGTTAATATTGGAAAGGGCTCGTGCTCCCAGTATTATCGTGAGCTTTTTTTTGTCTTTCTCGTTGAATTATTCCCCTGCCAGACATGTTGCAGGTCTTTATCGATGCTGATATACCGGAATGTTACTCCGCTTATATTGGATTAAATATTTAATTATTTGTCGGACACGAGGAACGTTAACTTTTACGAGTTAGGGATGTAAACTCATGAAGGTCTCATTAAAAAAGAATTAATCTCAACTGCTCGCCATTTCCTACTTAAACAAATACACACTTCACTATTACTCGAACACGAAAAAAAAAATGTTTTCTCAGCGACAAAAAAAAAGATTTCACTTGTACGCATCCAAGAGTGCTTTCAATGCATTATACGCGAAAAAAAAAGAGCTTCACGTCGACAACTACGACTGTCGCAATAGCTTTTTTTTTGACTCTCTTGTCTTTCTCTCTGTCTCTCATAGTCATAGTAACAAAACAGCAGACAGAGTGGGTGTCTCTTTGGCGTGCGACACACACTGGCCGACGAGATTTTTTTTTTCTCTCAGCAACTGCGTAAACAAGCCTCTCTTCCGGGGGCCACTCCGTTTGACAGATCGTCGACAGTGCGACGACAGTTGAAGAAACAACAGAGAGTGAGAGTGAGCGCGTGCGTGTGTAAAGGGCGGAAACAACTCTTGCGAGGAAATCCGAAGAATGCCGGACGTTTCCCTTTTCATCGTGCGAAAAAAAAACAGGGCGTGCACAACTCGATTGGCCTTTGTATACTTCGAGACACTTCTCCACTTTTTTTTTTACGTTAACGAATATCTACAGAGACAGAGCTGCCTCTCGTTCACCCGGACAAAGGCCGACCTACAAAAAACTTTTAATTTACCAATGAAACTCGATTTTTACTGTCTCGCTTTTTTACGTCAGACTCGATCGACAAAGAATTTCACGTCAATGAATTGTTTGTATTAAAATCAAGTGGAGCTCTTGTTCGACAATGCCATCGATGGCCTACCAATTAAATCAAGTCCTTTTTTCATTATTCTTCTTATCAAGTGCAATCTAATTGATTCATTTCTCGAAAACAAAAACTTAAGGAATAGCTCGATCATTTTTTAAAGAACTTGTTATTTCAAACCTCAAAAAAGCTTACGCAAACCGTGTAACTATACCAAGTAAAACCCTGTATTATAATAATCCCCCATTTTTGGATGCGCACACGACGGTCAACCTGATCAAAATCGCCAGCGGACTTTTATATCGGTCGTCGAGCACGTTTTAACATTCTACAAAAAAAGACAGCAGCAATAGTATATAGCGCGGACTAGAATCCACAAAAGAACACTCGCCTCGTCAAAAAGTCGCTCGCCCCATTGAGAATTGGGATGGCCCCCCGAGCTGATTTCTTGGTAAACAATTTCTCTCTAGGCGGCTAATGTGCGTGTGTGTGTGTGTGTATGTGTGTGTGTGTGTGTATGCGTGTGTGCACCCCGGTGTAAAGCACAGGTGATACAGCTTCAAAGGCTGTTTGCCCACCTGGATTGTATCGTCGAGCGCGCGGTTGTACGAGTATATGCACAACAGCGCGACCTGGCCGACGACTAATTAATGAAGTGTGTGTGCGTATATCGAAGGACCATTCCTCCCCTCACCTCCTTCTCGTTTATTAACACTGTGGGGGGTAAGGGGATTGATTGGAGTGCTGTTGCAGGTATATGTAACGTGATATTCAAAGTATCATTTTGAGGCAAGCTCATCTAATCAAAAAGCATTCTCGCGTGGCACATAGCCGTATACACGGCTCGTTTGCTCTGCGCCACGAGATAGAAAGCACTATCAGAGAGCTTTTGGCTGGATCCGAGGAGGAGGAGAGAGAGTGTCTGCTTTTCCAAGCCTTGGCCCCCCCAAAGACACTATGCAACAGCAGCAGAGTATCTTATATGCGGGTGCAGCGCTCCGGTTAGTTAGTCGAGGCCGTTACTCGGATAACACTGTGTGTTGCAAGTCTCCTCGTGTATTGTTTCCTCTCTCTCTCTCTCTCTCTCTCTCTCTCTCTCTGGTTCTGGTTCTCTCTGTATATATACGCACACCTTGCTGCGGGCTATTGCTTTAATGCACTCGCGCTCTGATTTGATAGTTTTGCTTGGGGACTGTAACGGACGAGATTTTAGCCGCGAAATTTGATGACGAGAGGATGCAGCTTTGTTGAAACTACGTTACACCTACGCTGTACGCGAATTTACTCGATATTCGATTTAAATGTTTCTGCTAATGGCGTTATGCTCGTCTGTTTATTGTATTTCGATTATTACGTGTATTTTGATCGAAAAAGCGTGTATACTCGGTGGCATGTCTGCATAAATTTGTTCGCGTCTGCTATGACGATATACGTTGAAATTTCGAAAATTTCGTAATTTATAATTAATTGAACGTGTGTACACGACAGATTTGGATTGAGCTTCGACGTAGGGATAAACAACACAAGAGACACTTATAATCAAACCATCAAACGTCGCGTCGCGTATAGGCAATATAGAGTAACGTGCACGTGACACGATGCATATACACGCATATAGGACGAAGTATCAATAACAGGCAGTCGTTTTAAGCTCTAGGCATCGATTATCTTCGCTGTAGTAGCATATATATCCACGCCTCAAGGGACTCCGCTATAGGCTTGCATGGATACGATATGTATGTATGTGTACAAGCGCAAAAGCTTGCGAACGCGCGCCCACGCTCTTGAAGCTTGATACACCCTTGACACTGACGGGTCGCGCGCGCGCGGGCGCGCAAGCTCAAGAAGGGCTTCGAGGTGTTTTCAGGTGCAGCTAGCGTTCATCCCGCGGGACGTTAACGGAGTTTCGATAAACACGCGACACGCGCGCGCTTCGCCCTCTCACACCCCCGTGGGACATTATCGTAGGTATACGGACGTGCTATTCGAGAAAAAAGCTTTTTTCACTTGCTGCTCTCTTTTTTATTCTTCTCTTTTCCTTGCCACGAGTTGCGTGTGCCGAGGATGAGCTGAAAATGTCGATCGAATGGCGTTCTTTTCTTTTGTCTTGCGCATGTGTGTGTGTGTGTGTGTATGTGTGTGTATGTGGGTGGGTGGGGTGGGGTTGAACGAGAAGCATTTATTTCGTACACTTGGGAAGGAAAGTTAGACGTAGCTGTGAAAAAGTTAATGCGATCCGAGGGGCTGTAAAGGAGTTAGTGACGTTTGGGATTATGTGTGGAAAATCATGGCAACGCTTTAGTTCCTCGATACTTTTCTTTTTTCTCTTTCTCTTTCTCCTCTGTTTGGCACTTTCAGTTTGATGGTTTTGCCAAACAACGAACTTCCATTATAACGGTTGCTCGATGTTGTTCAAGCGCGTCAGATATATATAATAGCTTTTCATTAGAGCAAACGGCTATCTGTTTATTTACTCGCTCGAGTTAATTTAATTGTCCACTCGACGTATCTATCCAAACGAATGGATTTATTTCAGGCACGATAATCTCTATGCGAGCAAACTGTTTATTTTCTTTGCCCTGTATTTACATTTCGCGAGGATAATTGAACGACAAGTTCTAATTTTTACTGTATACTCTATGCCTGTATTGAATTTGAAACGATAATAATTGTTGTGGTGATAAATAACTAATTATCGGTGAAATCTAGCAACAACAAAGGGAAACAAGAGTTTTCTTTTTCGAGTGAAAGTACAGAAGTGAAGGCCGATAAAAATCGTGACAAGAGGCATGCACGAAAAAAAAAAGAGGTAAAGGCCAAAGCGAACAACGTCGCGGAAATGATAGATAAAAAAAAGAGAGCGTGCGGGTGGGACAGACAGGCCAAGGGAGGAGAAAAAGAGAGAGGGAGAGAAAAAAATGTGAAATTGTGATAGAAAATCGAAACACGTCAAAAGTTCGCTATGTGTGTAAAAGTGGTAGGCATGCAATGTTGTAGTAGCTCGACGATTGTCACGGTATCGCGTGTCTCTCTATTATTGATCTACGGCGATATAACGAATGGATTTGGAAGTAGACATGCGATTTCGCGGGTAACATACAGCACACATGTGTGTGTGTATATACGACATCAGCAAATGCGATATCTGTAATAACTTTCGATAATACGTTTCTGCGCTATATAGCTCTCTTCGTGGAACTCGCCATTCATATCTAACGTTCGCGTCCTACGATCTTGATTATCTATAGTTTACCGACCCCTAGGACAATATCTCATCTATCACGAAAACTTTTTTCGCATTCGTTTGAAATTCTCATCGCGTTAACATTATTTAATTTTTCTGTAATGCAAAATTTACTCTCTGGCAGTAGGATATGTATCTTGCTGCAGAATTTCGAAAAGCCAGTAAACAGCGCGAGCAAACAACGATTTCAATTAGCCAGATTTACCGAAACTAAAGCGAAGTTCTCGCTTCGCGCACATCTCATTAAATCTCGGAGGGGCGGGCGAGAGGGAAGGCGGAGGTCGGGTTAAAAGGGACGAAAAAGATGTACGCGTGGTAAACACTAAACGCTCGCGCGCGAGCATAAAACTGACATTAGCCGAGCTACTGCAGCGCGATGCACCATGCGCGCGAAAAGCGCAAACACTCGTGATTAATTTTACGCGCGTGCTAATTATCATTTGAAACTACACGCTGTGTAGGTAGTGCGCGCCTCGTAATTTTCGTTGGCCCCTCTATACCTCGCAAGCTATGGGATTCGCGAGGAATTAAGCGTTTCTATGGACCACCATATTACGTTGATATATTGTTTTTCTGTTTCTGTAAAAGTTAAAATTCTCAACCAGTCGTATTAGTATTTTTACGTTAAAATGAATTTTAATACTTTTAAAAAAATGTACGGAAAAGTACTGTAGCTGTTTTATTACATTTTGTTATATTGTCGAAATGACGTGTTCAAAAGATATAAATGGAAATGTTGAGCTTTTGCAAAGCTATTCTTTCAAAAATTTAAGTCATATACTCAGGAAGAAAAATGGCTAGTTTTATAATCTCTGCAACGGTTCTTTTTACGCTCAGTGAGTTTTTGATAAATTAACAAATATTTTTGCATTATAATCTTACAACATATTCTATGAATTTAATTTTACAGTATTCGCTGACTTCGCTTGTGCTGATGACGATGATGGCGGTATAAATCTATGTTCGTATTAATTTCAGCTGATGTATACTTGCTTTAGTTAATTATCTCATACGAACGTATTGAATTTTAGCGAGAGATGAGTGGTGGCACTTCAAGGATCAATATTCTGATCGACCCCGTATTTGTATGTCACTCCACTAAGATGACACTTAATCCTGCAATATAGCTACTAATATTTACATACATTGTTGTAGTTAATCAGAACAAAGACTGCCCTGCTCATCGTTTCTATCTAGATTGTAATGATTGTGGATGTGGACCGGATGGAAAACCTGGAGTATGTACAAAAAGAAGTTGCCTCGAACCACCTCAAATTCGTATGTTAATCTTTTTAATTCTTTTTATAGAATTAATTTTTTAATCAGTATATCTCTTTTGACGTTTAGAAACTTATTCATTTCTGCTTATTATAATTAAATAATGTATTGTCGATACGATTATATATTTTTCAGCTAACTTCAGGGCCTCAGAACAAGACGAATGCCCAGCTGGAAAGCGATTTTACGCAAAATGCAACACTTGTACTTGTAATGAAAACGGTAGAGGTGCTGTTTGCACAAGAAAGGAATGTCCAGACCGAAGTCAGAAGTAATTTTGTCAATATCTGTAAATCAGCAGTGAACTAAATAAATACATTTCAATCATTATATTTCAATTTTTTTAATTAATGGTCAAATAATTTATAGTTTATAGTAAGCCCAAGCACAATAAATTCGATAGTACAGCTGCTTTCTCGTAAAAAAATATTAGACCGCATTACACTAAACTTGCACCGGCTCGTGCTTTAAAAAAAAAGTACACAAATTACTTTGGGTAGTTGATTGAAAACTCGGCGAAACTCGATATTTCATCACTTGCACGCAGGCAAAAGTATATGCATCGCAGCAACTCTCTCTCTCTCGCTCTCGCTCAGCGTCTGAGCTTTGAATATTTTAATTGTTTTCTCAGGATGATGAAGAGCTGCGCTTTACTTGGGTACACGCGAGGATAATTACCCCCGCATCCCGTAATAACCGGCTGGCGCGGCGTCTTTTAATTGCCCAGCCAAGAGCAGCAGCAGCAGCAGCAGCAGTTTGCGGTGTAGAAGCTCGTGTTCTCGAGCGAGTTTACGTGTGCTGCTGCTACTGCTGCTCGCTCGGGAGCGCGAAAAAGCACACTTTTCAATTATACCCATCGCGCATCGCGCATTAGTCACTTCCTAATTGTGTGCCCCGCGCGCGCGAGAGAGCAGCAAGGAGAATGCAAGTCTGCGAAATTTCGATATACATATAATATACCTTTGCATCGTGACCGTGCACTTTGCGCAATTTCAAAAGACCTTGGCACGCCACGCACGTTGCACGCCCGTATGCATGTTAATGCTTTTCGGATTTTGATTGATCGATTCATTTTCAGCTTGAATTAATTTCTTTTTATCGTGAAATTAATTGTAGCAAAAAAAAAGAGGGTAAGAAAGGAGGGATCGGTCGGTAATAATATCGGAGGAACTTCATTTTTTTTTTAAATGAGCGTGCTTACGTGATGCGAATGGCGAGACTGTGCGTATATATGTGTACGGTAAATCAATTTGCGCCGTGACTTTGTGTGATTTATGCACGCGCATTTTTTTTCCGAACATAAATATCGAAAGTATAGTGAGTAATCGATTGTTACAAAAAAAAATAATAATCCCGTAACGAAGCGAGATTCTCAATCATTTTTTTCTACTGCGTTCTTCTTTTGTTTTGTGAAACAATACCATTTTTTTTTCAATTTAGCCGGCTAAGTACACGAGCACGTTTGATACTTCACACTTTTAGAGCGCAATGACGTCAGTGTAAGTACCGTTTTTCTTTTTTTTTTTTGTAATACAAGTTGTGTCATTGTCTTCCTCGCGACTTTCAGTAAATTGGCAATTCTTTTGTTTATGACGAAACCGTATCAACCTTTTTTTTCCTCTATCGAATCAACTCGTATGTAATTTACCGCCTAAATCAATTTCCAAGTCGGAGAACAAAGCGGTCCAAGAGAATACGTGAGTAACGAATCCCATTCGAGACAAAACGAGAAATAGCCCGTTTCCTTCGATATACCGAATTAATTACAATCCACAAGAAGATTACAAAACAATTTTCCCGTCCGACCAGAAAAAAAAAAGTAGCAGTACATAAGAGTGGGCTGCTTTCCCCCTTGAGAGTCGAAAACCTCATCAGAGCAAGGCTCTCGAAATATAAAAACGCCATCAAGAAGCCAGCAAAGAACGAGAGACGAAGGAGAGGAAAAAAAAAGAAGTAAACGACAACGAGAGAGAGAGAGAGAGTCCAATCTTGAGGTTCCCGCTGCTGCTGCTGCGGTAGGCTCTCTCTCTGCCCGCAAATGAGAATTGACGCTATGCAAGGGTCCGCGGAAGGAGGAGTTGGCAAAAAATGAGTTTGGCTATTCCGCGAAATTTGCATGCGTGTGCACGCGAGAAGAAAGGTAAGGCCCGGCGTTCGCCCTTCACCATTATTAATCGGCAACGTGCAGCAGCAGCAGCGGCGACGGCAGCAAGCAGCAGCAACTACGAGGACGGAAATTAGAGGGCGTAATTGCTCGAGAGAGAGAGAGCTTAAGCTATTTGACATAAATTATCGTTGCGAGAAGCTCTCTTTCTCCTGCAACGTTAATAAGCCCTTGAAGAAAGTGTATATAATAAGTATCGGTGGTACGCTCCACGAAAAAAGGGAGAATTTTTACTATATAGACTCTCTTTCTCTCTCGGGGCTACGTGCGTTGCGTGTCCAAGTGTATCACACGGGGGGAGACGCGCGTCGATATATTTAACGGGGTAGACCCTATTAAAGCCACTAATTTATCGTTATATCGATATACTGTTAACTTTTCATTTCGCTTTAATGGCTCCACCATTTCGGGGCTGTAAATGCTCTGTAGGGTCTGTCTCTATCTCTCGCTTGATACATTGCGTAGCCTCTCTTGCGGGAAGCTATTGCGCGCGAGTGACGAATTTTTATGGCGGGCAATTCATTAAATTCGCATACGCACGAATGGAAATATATAGTAGAGCTTGATTGTTTCTACGTGGTCGCGATCGCGAAACGTTTATACGTCAAAGTAAAATTGAAGCTTCTCTTAATTGGCTCGAACAGCAAAGTTCGGCAACATAGTTGAACGCCAAAACCCTCGTGTATCCACCTACACACACACACACACACACACACACACACACACACACACACACACACACACACACACACACACACACACAC